>JAJKFJ010012880.1:0-11955 GCA_027382625.1 Tetmemena sp. SeJ-2015 | reverse complement strand
TAGGATGGATCATGTAGTTATTTTTGAGTAATTTCGCGTTTGACTCGCATGATTATAAGTATTAATAAAGAAATTAATTATACACAACTTATTTTCACTTTCTTATCATATTATGGGGTTTTGACTCCTCAAGAGTGTTGATGTATTGTTTTATCTTTCAGCCAATTTAAAAGATCTTTTAGGTTCCAATTTGTGATAAGAAACTCAGAGATTGGTAGAAGCTGAAACCCTTGAATTGCTCAATCTCCAGGTACTACTAATTTCATGTTACAGTCTCAAAACCCAAATATAATTAAAAAGTTATTAACTAATAAGTCGTTAATTTAGAGGGAAAAAATTAACTATTTTGCATTTAAATCTCTCTATAATTAATTGAAACCTCGAGTTCAGCAGAGGATTCCTCCCTCTCGAGTCTTGCCACATCCAAGAACAAGAAGCATCAGGACTCATCTTAACATCAATATATGATGATCATACTTCTTCTTCTCACTCTTAAATGCAACTAATAATTAGGATTATCAGAGATCCAATTCAACACCACCTCAACCTTCTATCTCTCCATGAACACTGATTAATATCAGCTTCTACAAATTATTATTGCTAATTATAGCTGAATAATTTCAATAATGAAACATCATTGAGTGTAGACAAGCCTTGATTTCTCCTTCAAGCAAGTCTCAAACCTCACCCTCAACGATTTTAATGTCAGACACTTACAGAGCTAGCTTTTATTAAAAAATAATGTAATAAGAAAAATAAATAAACAAATTGATATAAAGGTTCAACTATATTTTTAATTACAATAAACTTATAAACAAACTTAAGAAAATTATTGAACTCTTTTGAATATAATTAGAACAAAAATTAACTTTAAATAGATCTATAAAATTAGTTGGTATTTATTTGCGTAGAGAAAAATCTCCACCGAAATACTTTTTACTTGATATTCTATTGGCTTATATCTTTTGATATATAATTAAAGTGGGCTCGAACTATGTAAATACTTAAGTCTTGTAAAAACAGTTTTATTTCTCTAATTTTAGATAACTTCCACTATAAATCCTACTTCTCTCTTTAGACTGAGAGATTGAATCGATTGAAATGGTCAAATGTGGAATGTGATAGACATAATATCTGCTCTTAACCTATCAGTTATTTCTAGAGTGAGAAATCTTTAATAGTTTTGCTTTTAACAAGTTTTGAATCCATACTGCATGAAGATGCCTCTGAACAGTAAGGAAATCCTTATTCTAGACAATAGGCCTTTCTAATTTTTCAAGCCTTACTGTATAATCTGTTTTTAAAATGGATCTTTGCTTTACCCTAAAGATCTGAAGACATAGAGTTGATCTGGAAGTGTAGGAAATGTCTCCTAGTTCAATCTTGCTTACCTAATCTGATCTAATAAAGATAATGCTTGCAATATTTCAAGCTCAATTATAAGTGATGATAATTATTTCTCATAATGACATCTAAATTAAAATTTATAAAAGATAATTTGAAGATATATTTAAATATAAAAATAAATTAATTTATAATTAAGCTTCCTTAACTGCTAGTTAATTGTAATAAAAAAGGTATAAGTATATATTTACACAAATATGAATGAATATGCCGGCTACTACAAGCTGAGATATACTCTCTTTGAAGACACAAATTATTTTGGAAAGAGTTAAATATATATGTTATGAAACTATTATTGAAATTATATAAATATATTTTAAGTAGTTATTATATATGCAGTTCTGCTGTAATTAATAATTCGAACATTTTAAATCAATCTATCAAAAATTAATACTCAAAATTAAAGATTATGAGTAAATAAATCCAATAAAATAGCTATAAAATAGCATAGGAAAACAGGATAAATCTTTTTATTAAGTCATTGATGGCATTTTTATATAGAATATTTCTGATAAGTTTGAGACTTTATGGTTAGTCTAAAATAATGAAAAAGTAATATTTTTATAAATAGGAAATAAATGTTATTGCTTCATCTTAGTCCTTTTAGGAAAAAAATTGAAGGCTATTAAGAGGCATTCTCATCTTAAATAAATAAAATCCCGATTATAGGAGAATTGTTATATTTTAACCTTTAATTAATTAATTTAAAATGATCTCTAATTTAGTGAGTATGAACACTCAGAACCTTGCCAACGGTCAATGCGCAGCCGGCTTATAGAATTTAATTCAATATTAAAAACAATATTATTTTTCAATCTAAATGCTAATATTATACATTCAGCCCCGATTTTTCAAACTTTTGAGTTTGCTTCTGTAAAGCCTGGCCGACCAAGGATGAAGCTCTTGTCATCTGTGTTAAAACTTGGTACTGTAAGCGCTCCTTGTTGGCCGAGTATTGCTAGAAAATTTTGAACAAAGTTGATTTTACAGATTTATAAAATTCCACAATTCTCGGGAACGTTCTTGACCAGCACGCCATTTATGGATAATTTTGAAGCTACTTCTCTAAAGTCCAGTAAAAATACTAAAATTAGTGGCTACTTATTTTAAAACCTGGCTTCCTAACCAGAAGTGTAAAATCTGGGCTGAACAGATAATAATTATCATCAAATTTCTTAAATAATAATACAAAATAAAACAAATTGATAGAAAAGAAGATTAATACTATTAATATTTATATCCTTTGTGAATATCGCTATTATATTAACGTTTCAGAAATATTAAGATTCTAAATAGTTTAAAATAGTCTTTAACCTGGACTGATGTTGATACTCTATACTCTAATACTGCTAGATACGGCACCTCACCTGCCACTCCTACAGTTCCCCTCGGTATCGTTGGAGTCGCAGTCAATTATATATTTACAAATTTAAGATTAATCTTTTTTAATCCACTAGATTGCTCAAATTAAGAGAATATATTATTTTTACTGAATTATTTAAAATATTCTAACCCAATTTCTTTAAATAAAACTTAAGTTATTTTTGTAAATTCTCCTTTAGGAAAATGATGAAATTAGAAATCCACAAATAGATAAATGCATTATAATTCCAAATACTGCTTGTAGATTTATAAGTTCTCATCAATTTATTTAATTAATCACATTTTAGAAAGAGAGAGCTTTATTTTTTTCTGATAATGCAAAATTAATAAGAATAGAAGAATAATAGAAGAAGAGATAATTAAATATAAAATACGATAACTGAAATAATTTTGATTAAAGTTATTACAATAGTAGGATTACTTGAAATTTTGAAAGAGAGTGTGGGTTGAAGTTTTAACAATTATATAAAAATAATATCTCTTGAATGTTAATAAGAGTCAACTCATTCTCAATAGAACATGAGGAGAGTGACGAATAGGATGAACACTAGGTTAAGTGCCATTCCAAATATAGAGAATGAACTCTGAGCCAAGCAAACATTGGTATCGCTTGTGCAAGTTGGGCTGTACATTGATTGAGTAGAGGCGGGTCCCCAGCAGGCAACGGTGTAAGGGTAGAACAGAGTAGCTCCGTACACGTAATGGGTGACTTTATTGACTCCAGCGCCGGTGATTACGGAATAGCCATTGCAAGCATCGACATCGCAAGGCTGTAGGAGTGTGTAGTCTGACTTGAATGGTCCAGAGATCATGTGTCCGTCCAATGCCAAACCGAAATAGTTCTTTCTGAGTCTCAAGGCTTGGGGATAGTTGAGTACATTTGCGTACTTAATAGGATCGTTCTGGCAGTTAGGAAGACCAGCGCATGTTGAAAGCTGAGTCTTGGTGCTAAGTGCGGTGTTGAACACGCAAGGTGAGAACGAGTAGTAGTGATAGAAGGAGGCTCCGGTGTCTGTGTTAGTCATTATAGATCCGAGGCACTCATCAACACTGATTCTCTTGGCTGCATCGATGGGGAAAGCCCAATCTTGCAGGTTCTCACTAACTCCGGTATGGATGGGAACTCCATTGACTGCGATTCCAACGATACCGAGGGGAACTGTAGGAGTGGCAGGAGAGGTGCCGTATCTACCAGTATTAGAGTATAGAGTATCAACATCAGTCCAGGTTAAGCCGGCTGCGCATTGACCGTTGGCAAGGTTCTGAGTGTTCATACTGACCTTTGTTACTCCAGTGGTTGGTGTAGAGAAGAGCACTTCGAATTCAACCTTTTGGGAAGCGGGGGTAACTCCATTTGCGAGACAGTGAGGAGGCTTGGAATCGGTTGAGATCTTGATGAACACCTCTGGATCAGCATCATCAGTTTGTCTGCATTGTACAGCAAAAACTCTAGTCCATGAAGCGCTACCGGCGCAAGATACAGTCTATTTGTTTTGCTGGAGATTGGTCCATGATTCAACGAAGTCACTGGTGGTATCAGTGAAGTTTCCAAGGAAATTCTGGCATTCTACGAACAAAGCAGTTTCTGTGGTTGCAATGCAAGTAAAACTATAATAATCGTGTGATAAAAATATTCTAAAGAACAAAATCTGAGTTACTTATTAGTAATAAATTCTAAATCGCTTTAAAATAAATTCTTAACAGAAACTTAAAAAGAAATGAGGTTAGATTTGCAAATCAAAATATTAGTTTAAGAAGATAAGAAGTACACTCTCATCTATTTCATAGAAATAATGCTCAATTAGTTCATAATTTAATCTTATTTATTAATAGCAGATGCCAGTTTTTTCCTTTAAATAAAAGCATATGTACTACATTTAATAGGTAATCCTTTTTAAAAATAAAACAATTTTTAGGGGAATAGTAATGATATCATTTATCATACTCCTAGCAAATTCAGTCGCCTTTATAGTCCTTTATTAATTAAATAAGTTTAATAGCAGTTATTAAAAATTAATTTAGTCAGATCATCATTTTTAGGCTTTTAATAATGGATTCGACTATAATCTCAGAGCTCTTTTAAAAAAGATTTTGAAGATAAAATTATTTAGATGACTTCTAATTTGTAATTGCATGAAGTTTATCTCCATCTGAATTCAAAATAAGAGGAGGCTCACAGAAAGCTGTGCATCCAACATGAGCATCTGTTGCGTCAAAATTAATTTCTATTAGCTAGGGAAAATATAGAGATATTAATTTATATATTCGACATGAGTTTTAAAAAAATTTAATCTTTCAAGAGAATTAATTATCTCAGCTTAAAATTACTTTTACACTTCATGCATTTTTATATTAGCTTAAGGGTTGATGCCAAAAAATTATTAAATATTTTATGAAATTTTCTCTAAAGTATTTTATAAAAGCTAATTATGAACAGTTGAAGAATTTTAAATAAGAATAAAAGATAGAGAGCAGTATTATAAGAGTCTAAAATCCTGATGTTGCTCCTTATTAGTCGCATTAAAAATGAGAAAAAAAATATTTTTACAATTGCTCATTTTAAAATAAATGATGGTGCATCATATTTAGTTACAAATTGTCGTACTTAAAATGTTTAAGTTTTAACTTTTATTAGCTAAGAATAAATAGGTATTTGATTCGTACTGAAGTCTTTTAGCAACTGTTCTTAATAAAAAATAGAATTTATGGTGAAAAATGAGTAAGGTTATTAAGAATTAATTTGTTGTCTTATTTAAATTTAAATGGTTATAGTTAGGAATTGAATATAGTTTATTTCCATTTTGATGAAGCATGCATTTTAATGATCCCTCTCAATATTAAACGGAGAATTTTTGTCATCGTATGTAGTTCCTCCTAATTTATAACATTAAATTTATAGGGATGATAATATGAATGTGCTTATCGACCTAGAGTGATCTCTTAAGAGCTCATTATTGAAATATCTAAAAGCATTTAATGTTTATGCCTCTAATTTTATATAGAATTGCATTCGTCACCTAAGTTACAATCAAATTAAATTATTACTTCACAAAGGACAAAATGATTCCATCTACAGGGTATAAATTGTAATTGCTCATTTTATAGTTTAATACTCACTAAATATTTTATAAGGTTATCTCGATTAATAAAGTTAGAAATCAATTATACATTTCAATTAAATTCAAGTAAAAATAAATCTGTTTCAAAATAGTATTTTTAAACGAAAATATTCATATCCAAGTAAGTAAGCAGTATCATATTCAAAATTAATATAGCTGAGAATTTAATAAAAAAGAGAATTAAATTAGATATTAAAATTGAATATATTAGTGACAGTTGAAGTGTGTCATATTTGAATAATAATTACACCTTTCGATTCAGCATGAAATTCTAAGAACTTTTTATCCTCGCAACTTTCGTGTAGGAGTGATCAGTCAAGAGTTATAAGCGACATAATTTCAGACGAAGATGATGATGAGGATGAAGAAGATTGCGTGAGACATATCTCGCTGCTGAGAGATGAATAAAGTAGAAACTCATATTAATTTTTACTTCTCTATCGAACAAGCTGCACACAAGGAGTGAATCTACGATTTAAACTGTCACGATTTTGCAAATCTCCATTTATTATTTTAATAAATCACCGATTTTAATTAAAATTCCAACTATATAATTTTGTATTTTTGCATAATTTAGTTATAATTTATTATTTTTTAATTAAGTCAAGAAGAGCATAGAAGTTAGGTTCAATTTTTTTATATTTCATTTTAATATGAATAGAAAATTGATACAAAATTATGGAGATAAAATACTAAATGAATCTAGCGAATATAGTTTTAATATTTTCATTTCAACATAAAAAAGGAGAAGAGAGAAGAAATCGAGAGTGACCATTATGTTTTTAATTAATACTCACACTTGCATCCTTTATTCTAAAATCGTAAATAATATTCTTTCGTCTTATTAAAATATAGTTTAATTAAAAAACCCCTCGATAATTTTTGAAGTTGAGATTTTAAGAGTTAACAAATTAAAATTTGAATAAAATAATTATCCCTATAAGATAGAATTAAATCATAGAGCTGATTCATTTTTAATAAATTGCTTATTGAAGAGAAGAATACTTTAAATCATAAGATGAAAGAAGGAAGAATTCAAGGGTTTTTTAGTTGTAGAATTATGAGCACTCATTGTAATTTTAAATCTCTTCCTCTCTCAATTTAAAATAAAATGTAAAATAAGAATTTTTAAATTACAATATTGGTCTATCGCATATTATATATCATTTTTAAACTATAATTAAGAAGGTAATTTGAAAAGATCCTATTAAATAAAGTTTGAATAGGTCACCATCTATAATATTTATTAATTCCCTTTTACCCCTACATTCTTATAAAAATAAAAAGTCTAATTTTTTCTGCTTATTCTAGTCAAATTTAATTTAAAGTGTGATCCTATAATTAGTAAACAATTTAAACAAATTTATAAAGAATTACTTAAAAAGAACTTAAATTCAAAGATTATACTTTATAATTATTTTAATTAAAATTATAGCTGAGAATTTAATGGAAGATTAAATTTATCTATTATTTCAGTATAAATGGAACAAATCAGCTGCAATTAAAGTTGCTAGGTTTAAATAATTATTACCCCAATTCTATTCAGAATCAAATTCTAAGAACGTTTTATCATTGCAACTATTTTGGTGTTAGAAATTCAGCAAATAATTATAAGCTACACAAGTTTAGCTGAGAAGATATTTGAGTTTGAGCAAAATACGTACATCATATCTCATTTTTGGAGATACTGATTTGATGATTAAAATAGAAACTCATTTTATTTTTGATAATCAATCGAACAAGCTGCAGATTAGGGAGTTAATCTGCGATTTCGACTGCCATGAAGTTGCATCTCCCCATTAGTATTTCGACCAGTCACCGAATTTTATTAAATTTTATAATATATTCACAAGTCTGGCACTGAGTAGCCATGTCTGAACCTGTGCAAGTTAAACATCCGTCGGGGCAAGTCTTGCAAGTATTAGTGGTTCCATCTCTGTAAGAGCCATCAGGGCAGGTGTTATAGCATCTGATATTATCTTCAGCCTATTCCCAAATGAATGGGAAATTGGCACCTCCGCAAGTAAGGCACTCACTAATGGCTCTTCCCGAGCAAGTGAGGCAAGTAGCGTCGCAAGGATAGACATCAATGCTGAAGGCTTTAGTTGCGTATAAAATCTTTTAATTTATAATTATCATCATTACTTAAAATCTGGTCGAATGCTCTGATAATCAAATTAAAGGTCTTAACAGTGGGAGTGGGAGTGTATGAATCATCATCATAATATAATTACGATTTTGTATACATTTATAGCTGATATATTAAAAGATATTAATTTACAATAGTTTAATGACTTTTATCATCTCTAATTACAATTTTAAGCCTCTTTTTTTTTAAAGCGGATGAAATTTTATAATTTCTACTTTCCAACTTATTGCAAGCAGATCAATTATCATATAAAACAATCAAGAAATCAAAAATAAGATTTAATAAATGAAATATTTTGTTAATCATATCTTACTTCTGAGTTGGGAAATATGGAGATAATTTGCTCTTAGCTAAAATAAATCTATTTCTTTAATCCTAAAACTATATTCAAACCTAAATTAAACTAACATTATTAAGTGTTTATGCTTTTATATTTTTGATAATTATTTTAATAAATAGGGGGATTTAATTATTTTTATCATCTTTGATAGAAGAATTCAATTAGGCAACTAAGGTTGAAGCACTGAATGCATTTCCTGCGGTACTCTCAACCTAGTAATAGAGCTCCTCATTTAAATCATCTCTATTTTTAATTAACGGATAAAAATAATTTTACTAATTCATATAGATAAAAGGAAATTGCATAAATATATTTCACTAGATCAGCTTAATTTAATTGATAGAATTAATGAGATAAAATAAGGAATGTAGAAAAAAATATAATTTAACAATAGATAATTTGAAAACAGAGCGGCTAAACATAAAAGTTAATATCCAGATGTATGGAGCAATCTTTATTTTAGAGTCCTTTAAAAATCATTAGTTAGGAGGATTTGTTTTCAAAGAGAGTGATTCTTGAAAACCCGAGATACTTGTTCAAACATTTTTTAAGAACAATTAATTTTGATTTATCCAAATTATTCATATTTATTTAGTTAAAGTTATAGCAATATAAATTAGTCAAAAATATTATACTAAGAATAAATTTCTTCATTAACCTTGTCATTTTTTAATTAAATTATTAAAAATATTATTTTTAGATTCTCACATGTTAATTTGCTTTAGATTATTGATTAAAAATGGTCTTAATGGATTTAAATTAGTAGTTTGTTTAAGTTTAAGATTATAGTAAATAAAGTTTTTGTCATTCCTGGTTAAATGTGATTTTTTAACATTAATAAATACTTTATACAATTGTTTATAACATCTAAACTATAAATAAGTATGAAGTTTACTATTTTAAAGGTCCTCTGATATTATAAATATAAAGATTTCTATGTCAATCTCGAAGATAATTGGATCAGGAGTTGCAGATTAAGGTGATGTAAGATGCTCAAGGCCAATGAGTACATCCTGTGAACCAGCTGCAGTGTTTACAGTGGGAGCTCCGTTAATGATAGCGGTGAGACTGAATACAACTGGATCGCTGGGAGTGTTGAATCCATCGTTGCAAGTCATTCAACCCTCTTCATTATTGAGATCGAAAGCGAGCATAGGAACAATTAATATTTGTTTTTATTATCAAACTTATTTCATTTAAACTTCTCTGACACTATAAATTCATTTGATAATTAAGATTAGAAAACTCAAAGCTTTTAATTTTAATGAGATTTTTAAAAAATATAGAATTATAATTGATAATTAAATTAAATGGATAAAATCAGTAGGATTAGTTGAAGTTTGTTCAATTTAAATCATAATTAAATCATTTGATTAAGCATAAAATTCTAAGTCATTTTATCCATGAAGCTTTTGTGTAGAAAAGTTTAGTTCTGAATTATGTTCTACACAATTTCTGGTGAAAAGATATTAGGCATTAGGAGAGTGCGTATATCTCTGGATAGAGAAGTTCTTCTGTGCAGAAAATCGAGGAAGAAACCAGCATTAATTTTTGAATGTTTACAGAAAAAGCCTCATGTCGAGGGGTTATTCAGTAATTTTAGCTGCAACCATATTTTAGTCCATATTTAATTTTTTTAAATTAATAATCTATTATAATTAAATAATTTGTTTTTAAATATAGCTGAGAATTTAAATTAATAATAAATTGAATAAATTTAAAATACGTGGTATTTAAAGTGTTAGATATGGGGTTGATTTTCTGATAATTCGATTAAGCATTAAATTCTATGCAACTATGACCCTAGCTGCTTCTTCTTAGGAGGCCTGTGTAAAGATTTACCTCGGTCATAAGCTTTTTAACTTGGATAACTTCTTGATTCTGAATTTGAGACATCATAATCTCACCTTAGATACTTCTTATCGTAATAGCAGTAGAGCAAACTCACTTTATTATAAAATAGGCTATCGAATAATCCCCCTTTTTAACGTAGCACACAATTTAGTGGCCAGCATATTGTAACTCTTCATTTATTATTTTAACTTAATTCCAATTTCCAGTTCAATTTTAACTATAATGTTTGAACAGTTGCATCCCAATGGAAGCCTTTTAAGAAATAAATCAATAATTAGAGGTTGCTGTCTGAGTAGATGTAATCCAAGCGGAGGACTGTGTGGACACTAAATTAATCATTTATAGACTATACATTTTATTTATAAGTAAAAAAAACAAATATTAAATATTAAGTAGTAAATGGAAAAGTAATTTAACTTTAAACTGTTAAGATAAAAAAACAACTTCTTCGTGGTGTGAATGAGTTCTTATATTATGATTGATAAGAAAGAACTCGTTAAGTGCCACAAAAATTGGTTTGACGAGGGGTGAGGATATCAGCCGGCCCTTGAGGCTGTCTTAGTAATCAGTTGAAAAATGTTGTGAATATGTAAAATAGAGGGATGCGTGGTTTATGAGGAGCCCTAAATCGATGCGAGAACAGTGGTTGTTTCCAAGTCACAATTAAATTTTCTATATTACAACCACTCACTTCGGAATGAGAGCCTAAAGGAGTAAAGTACAAATGCAAGACTATCGTTCTTCCTAACCTAGCGAGTGCCTCCTAAGAAGAAGTCTAGTTAGGGCTTGACCACTGTCCATTTTTCGTTTCATGTCACTTTTAGGTGACAGTTTAAACTGTGGAGTTCTCCAGTCTTACCTTGAGGCCTTGTCATTTTCTTTGTCATCTCAGTCTAACTAATTCCTCATAGGTTATTTTTTAGGCATAGTGAGTCCATTCAGAAATACTCAGAGTAAGTGCTGGAGGGGAGTTAGTTTATTCATGTCCACTTTTTACTTCTACTGTTGAGATAAAGCAGTGGGGTGGGCATGTGAAGGTCTAAATAGTAGTGCTGGTTATGAAAGTTATGAATGTATTTTATTTATCCCATGAAGCGTTCTTAATTTCTCTTTAATACTTATATAATGATTGAAATCAATTATAAAACAAATTATTAAACATAGAATTTATAAAATATGGCATAATATGATGATCTCCGTTGGTGGCATCGACAAGAGGAGAAATGAGAGACAAGAGTGGTTGAGTTGGCTGAAATTATATTTTATTTTAAACGACTGAGAAGGAATGAATCTCCCTCGGGGTCGAAGTCGAGATTGACAGTCCATATCTGAGTGTGGCCAGTGTAGAGGATGAAATCGTCAGTGAATCCATTGAGGATGGGGTAGGGTGGCTGAATTATTGGTTTCTCACGAAGTAAGGATCCTCAGTGACGAAAGCGCTATATCTCAGCTTTATAAAGATTTGAAGGAGGAAATATTTGTCCAAGAAGGTGGCAATTGTGGTGTCATCTTGATAGATGATTTGGTGAGTGATATCATCATAAGAGCAAGACATGAAAGTATAATTTATTCTATTAAGTGAAAGGATTGAAGGTGATCACTGAAGGGAACTCTCCCACCTTAATTACCTGAGTAATGTCAGCCACTTCACTGTCATCGGCAACAATAGTCTCTGGCACAGTGGGGAATGAGTATCTGGAGCAGTT
>JAJKFJ010012867.1:0-11965 GCA_027382625.1 Tetmemena sp. SeJ-2015 | reverse complement strand
GGCATTTAATCAATCAGCAATCATAAGAAAAATTCTGAGCCAGTCATGCAATAGCCTCAACAATCAAATTTATCTATCTAGTATCATTATTTCTCCTAACTGCCAATCTTATTTCATAATAATTTTCAAGATTAAAATGAAAGCTATAAATATTAGAGAAGCCAAAATCGTGTTAACTAATCAAAATTGAATCGATTCACTTTCGTCATGTTCATTTTCTGAGTGCATTTCAATACTTTCCTCAATCTCATATTCAATTTCTTACTAGCAATTCAGCTTAGATTCCAACTCTTGAATATCCTTCTAGCGCTTTAGTTGATTCTTCTATTGCTTTTTCATATTCTTCCTTTGTCTTTTTGAGAGGCATCCCTCTGGCTGATTCTCCAAACTTAGTTTTTATTGATAAAGTGTAAACTTAATCTTGACAGTTTTTAAGTTGTTAGAGTCTAGAAACATAGCAGCTGCTAAAATCTAGGCGAAGCTCAACTTAAAAATATAATGGTTTCCTTCAAAGACGTGGCTTATTTGATAAGCTTGCTTAATTTTTCTACTCTGACATGATGCACTTCTATTTCATCTATTGAGTTGGATTTTATGCTATCTGCTTCAATGAAATATCTATTAAATTTATAGATTGATTTATTTCACTATAAAAATATAATGAAGTCGATAAAGTGGTCTTTAATTTCAACAATTTATTGAGTCTTATCCTTCTTAGCAAGATTGCTGATATCTTGCAATACTAAATTTAAGAATAAAATTATATGAATACTTAGTGTCCTATCTTATCCAAGAGCTTCCAAATTTGGTAATCAGAAGAGACTGGGATACTTCTTGAGGAAAGATGCAGCAAAAATCCTTTCTCCTTAAACTCATATTTAAAGATTGTTTCCAAAAATCCGAGATACTATCTTTTCTTTGGCTTCAAATTAGGAATGCTGTCAAAGTTAATAATTTCATAACTTATGAAATTTATTTAAAGTTAGGTTGGTTGGCTTATATTCCATTTTTAAGCATCCATGTTTACTTTGCTATATATAGACCATCATAACCGTCTGCTCCAAATTTGGTGATTATGGAAGTTGCTAAAATATAATTGGGGCTATTTAAAGGTACATCAAATCCATTCCCTTAAATCTGTCAAGTATAACTGGGTCATATCGAATCACTTATTTGTGCTTAGTAATTAACTCATTTTGGGTAAAAAACTTCTTGAAAAGCTCTTCAAGAACAGTTATCACCTCATCATCATTTATTTGCTGATGTAGCAGCTGTTAATTAATGATCAGCATCTTCACTTAAAGCTTGAGGAATAATTAACGAGAGTAGGTGTCGACATACTTTAAATCTTCTTTATTCCTAACTCTTAAATTTTAGAATCTCTCTCTTTTATTTTCTTCCTCTGCTTTCGAAATTTATTTCCTTTTCTTTATATTGTTGAAGTACTAGTACGGCTTAAAGCCTGCTGGTAAATAACTTTAAGGAACAAGAACAGTTCCTCCTTATTTAAAATTAATTGATCTGAGCAGAGACTTTTCATGAAATTTGAAAGAGTCTAGATCTCAAAATTTCCACTTGCTTTGTCGTTTACATTTTTATGAACTAGCGGCCTCGAGATGATATCCTCTATCTTATTAACTAGCTCAGGATAATAATTTATAACTAAGGATCTGAGAATCTTTTGTTCATAATACTTAACTTAGAGTGCTGAAAATATATGGCTTAAATTCTCTTCTGAATCTGGTAAGCTATTATACCTTAGCTCAAGATTTTGTATAAAAGTTAAACTATAAGATAAGCTGGTATTAGGTGAAAGTAAACGGCAGAGGCAGTAAGTGCTTCTCAATCATTTGAAAGCTCTTAGGATTGACTTGGCCGTTTGGCCTTTTACTAACTGAAACACAAGTGTTATTTTACAGATCAAGTTCCTTTTGAGTCTGAATGCTGTAAATTTACTCAACTTGCTTCAAAATAGGGTGCATGCTCACTGTCTTCTACCAACTCTTTTCATATACTTCTACCACTCCTTCTTTTGTTTTTAGTCTTTCAATTTCTCTCTCTAAGGAATCCATGATATCTGAAATAATTTCTTCACTCAAAAAATGCATTTCAGGAAAAAATAAATTTACTCGATTCAGAGCCAGAGTCATCACTAACATTCTCAGTATAAGCTGAAGAGATCTCCTCAGCTTTCAGGTACTTGCTCATATCTACTAGTCTTAAATATACTTCCTTCTTCTCACTAAATAGACTACTCTAAACTAATCGCTCATACTATAATTCAAATATATTTTAAATGAAGTTTAAAAAGGACTTAGTAAATCAGTTGAGTAGTCTTTAAGCTGATGAGCGAGAAGTACAATTGAATTTAAAATTAAGAGATGAATTTTGATCAGAGGTATTTGCAGTAAAGAGCTAGTACAAATTTTCAAACCAGACTATGGTATCCCACATCATCTCGTAATTTAGCTGAGAGTGTTGAAATTAAACTGGCACTAAACCTTCATAGTCAGCCATCTTATCTAACAGTGAATCAAAGCTTAATCCCTTCTTCAAATGCTTCTGCACCTTTAAAATTAATCTGACCTCGGCGTTGTTCACCATATGTACGACTATGAGATGATAAAATTTGACACCTCTTAAAAGTAGCTAAACAATTAGAAAAGATAAATTGCATTTTTTGAGCTCCCAACTTGGAAAATAAGGACTCAACTAAAGGCTTTCAATTAATAAACCCTTATCATGCAATGAGTAAGTTAAACACTCCTTAACCTTTTTAACTTAACCTTCGTCTTGCTTCTTATAAGTTTAAATAGTTGTCTTAATCTCTAAAGCTTTTGAGTCTGAAAGCATATTTCTTATTTATTTGCCAAAGTAAATGAATCCTTGAATGTTGCCATCGTATTCAATGTTTGAGAGTGGCTGTATCATTATGTGAGAGTCTAGGCGTTGAAGAGTTGTCTTGTGTAATTCTCCTACAATAAAATATATGAAATAATTGAACAGAAGCCATATTATGGATTTGGTGTTGTAGTTTTTCAGCCACTTATAGTAATGCTTGCTCCTAATTTTAGTTTGGTTCTGATTAAATCTGCAAAAATTATTTGTATTTGATTTGAAGAAAAAAGGTTAAATCGAAAACGTAAATCCACAAAATTTAATTAATTAAAATGACAGAGGTGAGCTCAAATTTTGACTTATTTACGACATCTCCATTTGAAGATCAAAATCCTCTCAAACCTTTTTCAAGACAGGCAAAACTTCAACAGTTTCAGAATAATAAAAACAAATTTAAGATTTATATTTTTAAAATAATCAATATATAATCAACAATTCTTTTGAGTGAGAACTTTATCCTCTTTTTATAGGGCAAATATTTCTTTGAATCAGCTAATCAGATTTAAAAGATTTATATTTTATAAAATGAAAATTATGAAAAGTTAATTGGATATACTTAAAATATATATTTTGAGAATGAATTTCAAATGTTAAAGCTTCCGTCAGGAAAAGAACCAAAAATGCAAGAAAATGTAAAAATTGAAGAGGAAGAAGAGACCGACACCGATTTTGAAGATGATGAGAGTGAGGAGCAATTCAATATCCCAAACTGATTTATAATAAATTATATAATTTATTTTAAAACAACGAGGAAATTAAAAACGACAGGGATTAATCCTACTTCTAGATTAAGGTTTTTCAAAGTCTACTTAGATCCAAGAATGAGGTACTATCTTGTCGGGCTAAATCTGAATTATCTCAGGAATGGAATATTTTAGACCTTTCTTCGTTTCCTTAGATTCTCCAATAAATATCACAGGCAGATGTAGCAATTTCTTTATTTTTTAGCAATAGAGGATCTGTTCTCTAAATTATAATAGAAGTTTTAATTAGGATATCCAGCCCCAAAAATCTAAGTCTTTTGGTCGGAAAAGTAATATAAACTAATTTAAACTTTAAGCAAGAATAGTAAAATATTTTTATTTCAAATTAAAATATTAATTTCCCAAAACTCAATTAATTTATTCTCTCTAGTATTTTTAAAGACATTTAATATGTGCTATATAAATAATAAATGAGCTTCTCAAAAATATAGAAGGAAAGTAAAATTATATTTAAATATATTTTCATCTATAATAAGCTAAAATTATAATGCCTGAGTTTTATAAAAGCCTGATTAATTACGAGGACTTTTAATCAGAACAAGAGTATATATTTATATAAGCATCTAATCTGATTAAAATCATAGATCTAAATAATTAACATAGGCTGCTAAAGAATATATTTATCTCTGAAGTTCGATTAGTCTCTCTTTCTCAAAGAAATTAATTTTGCTCATAGTTTAATAGTTGCTTTAAACTCTCCTTTATTTTCTGTATCTCTTTCCTTTTTCCTCGATAGTCAGAAGGTTCAGCATATAGCTTGAAGAAATAACAAACTCTAAGAAAAAGCTGTTAACTTATTTTTAATTACCTTTACCTGGATTGTCTTTATCGATTTTTTGACTAAGTGTTTCTGATGAAATATTATCTTCTCTATTGATACTTTATAAGTCAAAGAGATGTGTATATAGACGTGAGGAGTTGCTTGCGTGGGAATAGAACTCAGTGTATCTTGAGATAATAGAGTGTCTATCTAGGTTTGCATCGATAAGGATATCTGGCAACTCATTACTAAGGAAGCATGAAAAACCATCCTAAACAATTTTAAGAAGTTTTGTCTCAATGCTTGACTCCTTCATATCAAGAAACTCCTTTAATAAAGCTAAATTTAATTTACAATCTTACTTTTATCAAGTGTTTTAGTAGCTGAAATGGTTGTTGGATAAGTGAGTTGGCTTAATTTGCAGGGAGCTTAATCAGATTTAGCAATATTTCTTCTTTTTCGAACACCTCTAAAATCTAAATTTGTAGCTTCTTCTCTTCCTTTTCTTAACTCTAAAGTTTACCTTCCCTTAATAAATTTTGGAGCTCCAAATTATAGAACAGATTCAAAAGCAAGTAGAGATTGGCTTTGATTTAAGTTATTTGATTCTTTTGAAAGGAAGAAGTAGCATATTTTAAAATGAGAGGAGTAGAGACACTGAATAGAGAGAAGTCAAAGACTTTGATTTTAAATTCCTCACCTAATCTTAAGATTTATTCCTTTGTGGTTTTATCAGCTTTAGAAAAGGTGCAGATTATAGGAATTCTAGATTCCATGATCAGTTATTCAAGGTTTGAGTGGAATTAGCATATAAAATAATTATCTTTAATTAGGACTCATCTTCAAAGAGAACATCAATTAAAAATGATATTTTATCTATAAAATTTTACAATTAAACTATAATTCATCAGAGCTTAAAATATTGATATCTTTTAAAATAGAAAACAATTTTAAATAAATCAATATCTTGAAAAAGTATGGCTTTTTGTTTCTTCTGTCTAAATTAACCTATTATTTGATTATTAGCAGATTAGGGATAATTTTGAGCCTAAAATATTTGCTTAACAGAATCGGATTAGCAAGCTTCGTAAAGTGTATTTCTGAAAAGTATTTCATCTCTTATATCAGTTCCCACCACTTTTAAAATTGAAAGGCACTATGATGCGCATATATGTTAATGAATCACATCTGAGTCTAATGAGTTTGAAACTTGCAACAGGAATATTATTTTTAATAAAAACAATTAAGAAAAGCTTGCTTCCACCTTGATATACTTCACTTACAATTTTCTTGAGCTTCTTATATAAACTAGGTTTATTATCTTAACTTAAGCTAGATGCAATTAAAGAATATAGATAGGGTCTCCAAGGCTTTTCTAAGCTATTAAGTTATTCGTATTTTAGCATATCCTTTAATCCTCTTCCAAATGATTTAGAGATTATCATTCCCCTATTTTTCAGTACTTGAATAAGATCTTTTAAAATTCTTTTTCTCAGACTATACTACTCATATCCCAATTTAGATAGAATAATCTTCTGATCAGATTTGGCTATGAAATAAAAAAGCAAAACTTTTAATGATATCTTTTGGAGATTTTTTAAGAGCATCTAGTTTTGGTTCTTAACTTATTCCTAACTTATTTTTACTGCTAATCAAATCCTCTTTTTATAGAGCTGATAAAATAAAGATGACGGATTAAAGATAGCATGAAAAATTTTCTTGGCTTCTGGTTTCATTTGAAAGATTTAATTCGGATATTTTTATTTGGAAGCCTTATGTTTCTAGCTCTAGCACAGTGAATTCGGATTTTATTTCTAATCTATTTTAGCATCACCCTCCTTATTTAGCTTGGAAATAGATCTGTAGTCTCATTTGAAGGGAGGATTCGAACTTTAGACGACAAAAGACGCCTCAGTAATTTATGAAGCTACATCTTAATTTTTCTAGCTGTTTTAGCTGATCTAGTGATCATTTTGTTTGTCTAGGAGCACTATCTAATCTTCTTTCTCTATCTCATTTAGCTTATCATCATTAGGCTTAGGAAGTGATCTCATCATATCTTCGCAATTCAATTACTCGGATTTGATTAAAGGATAGATGCATTAACTTGGGTGTGGTTTTTCTTCTTCTAATTACAATATCTTACTGTAAAATATACTCTTAAAGAGTTAGCTTTTCTCCATTATTTCCGCAAATATATTTCAAATTATCCAAACGGTATTTTAATAAAAAACTACTTAACATTTATTCCTAATATTTCTTCATCTTTTCAATTCCCTTCTTTGCATTTTAATTATTCTAAAATACATATTTTAACCAATCAGAAGAAAACTTTTACGTTTAATCTTATTTTCTCTTTCTCATTTTGATTTTTTTAAATTAAATAGTAAACTTTTTATAATCCTATATCTGTCCATGCAAAGCATAGCCTCACAAGAGAATTTTTGCCCCACTCCCAAGTTCCCATCGCAATCTGGAACTCAATCTCAAAATGCAACTTTAAGCTAAAGAACTAAGCTCTAAGATCCACCTTGAAGCACTAGACCTGAAGTTAACACTCAGGATTCTGAAACTAACAAAATTATGAAAGCTCCTAACACAGACGAATAATCAACCAGACATCGCTCAAATTCTCAGAATGATGAAGCTGATTCTTTAGCAGGCTCAAATTGTTAAAGCAATTAAAATTCACAAAGGACTCTTACAGCAAGTGGTGGAGGTGGATAGGAACAGGATCTGCCTCCTGATGCCATTAGTAGACTCTCATAAAATTGCATAAGAGCAATGGTTGAGAATCCCTCGGAATGTCAAGGAAAGAAATACATCGTCTAGGTTCTATCTCCTAAAGATATTGAAATCGATAAAGTAAGAAACTTTGAAGTTCACTCTTTTTAGTCCTAACAGCAACCTCAAGAATCTAATGACGATCCGAAGGCTGCTGAAAAGAAAGCTAATAAGAGAGTTCGATTAAAGTAAGGATAAAAAGTTTAAGTTTAACACTTATAGGATGCTTTTGTCGGATGGAGTGTCGCAGATCATTACTTTCATCAATCAGCTGATCTTTGATAAAATGAAGACACCTTTAGAGAATTATAGCGTAGTGGAAGTTTCTAGCTATTTGATTCAGAGTCTACAAGGGAAAAAGTAAATAACTTTTCTGCTTATATTTTCTTAGGCTGATGATTTTGACAAAGCCTCTACGAATAATTTACACTGAAATGAAAATGAGGATCGGTATGCCTAAGAACTATGAGGAAAATGTAGCAGATAATTTTAAGAATGAGTCTCTTGATATTAGCCTTGAGATTCCGAGGCAGATTATCCTTAGAAATTATACAGTGAATTCTGCAACTGAAAATGAGAATAAATAGGGGAGGGATTATAATTAAGATACTTAAAGTAGCTCAACTCATTATTATTCTCCACATGCAGTTGATCACAGAGGTTAACCTTGTAGCACAAAATTTGCACCGAGTTTGAGAGAGTTACAATAAAATGCAGAAAACCTGAATTAAGTTACAGGCAAAGGATATGATAATGATAAACCTCAAAATGAAACTATCATATATACTCCAATCAAGGCTTTGAGTAATTTTCACTATGACTGGAAGATAAAAGCAAGAGTTATAAAGAAGTATGAGAAAAAGAGTTGGAAGAATTAAAGAAATGAAGGATCGCTTATGAACTTCGATCTTATGGACAGCTTTGGAACACAAATTCAAGCAACATTCTTTCGAGATGCTCTTCAAAAATATGGTGACATCATTAAGGAAGGTCATGTAAGTACTTTCTAAAGTCTAATATCATAGCTTCATATAGGTTTATCTATTTTCAAGCGGGCAAGTTAAATTGGCAAATTAGAAGTTCACTTCAATAAAAAATGACTTCTGTTTAGTCTTTGAAAAACAAGCGGAGATTTTGGAGATACCAGATGATGATTCTATAAACCAAAATGGATTTAACTTTGTTGTAATCAAGGATATTGCGAACATGGAAAAATCAAAGGTTGTTGATATTATTGCTGTGATAATCAATCCTGGCTAAATCATAGACATTCAAACTAAAGATGGGAGGAATAGAGAAAAGAGGCTGATTACCATAGCAGATGATTCTTATATGTCTGTTTAGGTATGCTTTTGGACAGAGTCTGCGGTAAAATTCGATCTTACAGAAGGAAACCCTGTTGTTGCTCTCAGAGGAGTTAGAGTTGTTGATTTTTAGGGCAAGTAACTTAATTTTGGCGATGATGCAAGATTGATAAAAGATTTTGAACATCCCAGGACTTTGCAAGTTAAGAAATGGTTTTAGAGTTTGACTGGTAATGATATAATTAAGAGTATCAACAAAGGTAACGAGAAAGAATCTCCTAGAAAAACAGAAAGATAAGATAGAGTAGTTCTACTGTCAGAGATTTTAGATCAAATAAATCTAGCAGACTCAGATAGCAGCTATAGCTACTAACGCAACTAAAATCAGACTTTCTTTGTTGTGAATTGCACAGTTGCTTTTATAAGGAATGATGAGAAGGTTTTATATATGGCCTGTCCTGAGGAAAATTGCAAGCGGAAGGTTATTGAGGAACAACCAAACTTCTTTAAATGTGAATTTTGCAATAGAACTTATGACAGATGTGTCCCTACCTATATGCTGATGGCCAAAATCTAAGATCAATCAGATTCTCTCTTCGTGAACTTTTGCAGAGAACTAGGTTCTTAAATCATGAGCATACAAGCAGAAGATTTGAGGAGGCTAAAATTAGAAAATTAGCACCAATAAATTGGAGATGCTTTCTTCGACTCTTAATATAGAAATTACCAAATCTTAATTAAGGCTAAGCACAGTAATAGCCAATCAAACTAAGTGGAAGAATAAGCAGCACCTGTAGGGAATGGAAAAACTTCATATTATGCGACCCGAATATTAAGCCACAGCTTTCTATAAGAGAATAAAGAGCTTCTAAAAAGATTATAGATCTATGATAAAAAACCTGATATGGAGTAATTCTGCTGATTAATTTTAAATTCTTTTGCTCTTTAAATCGTTTTGATTTTTAACATACGTTTAGCTGAAAATTATATGAGAGAATATAAATCTTACAAATTCCACTTATTGAAAATGTAGAATTAAAGAGGATTCTTTTATTACGAGTAGAGTTAGCAGTAGCAAGACTCTAGAAATTCTTAGGCTATGAAGTAGTAGAGGACTTACTCGCAACAGCCTGTTTAAGCGCAAAAAAAGTCCAGCCCAACTTTATCCAGGAACTCAGGCTATGGATTAGATTTTAATCATCTACATACTTCAAATAATGGCAATGCATTTCATGACAGAAGATCTGAAATAGGTAAGGTACTCTAGAATTTCTATAATTTTACTCTCTAATTGTTTGAGAAATTCGCTTTTAGAGTTTAAGAAGTCATTAAATTCTAAATTTCTGATAAATTATAAAACTCTAACCACCATTTAGATAGGTCGTTCTTGAATTTCTCAACCATATCTGAACATGAAAGATAAAATTTCATAAACGCCCACAGTTAATTGATTGGAGAGTAGAGTTAATTTATTCACCAAACCGATCTTTAATAGTAAAATCCTTATTTATAAGAAGAGGACTATTTTTCTAGAGATTTGAAGGTAAGTCGCTTGCTTTTTTAAAAGTGTAGATATGAATTCTTAATTTGTAGGGAAAAATAAGTAAGCTTGAAAAAGATCTAAAGAGATAGAAGCGTTTGAACCATTCTAATTATATATTCACTGCTATCTCGCATCTAAGTACTTAAATAGTTAAGAAAATATACAATATAAAATTACTAGAGGAATCAGTTAGAGGTGGGAGCTAAAACTCTTCACGGGGACGTCATGATTCCACATTCTCAACCATGCAACGAAATAAAATACTCTCCTAACATGAAGCTTTAGTATAATTTCCACAGGAACCTTATCCCTCGAGATTTCACCAGAGTATCATTCCTCAATAAATTTACAATTAAGACAGTTAATAAGTGGAAACCTCTTTGAGCAATTACTAAAACGCAGGATAATTTAGGCAATAATTCCTCATCTCGCCTTCTCGTTCAAGCCCTGGTTAAATAAAATTAGAAATTTAAACTCCTATTCAAACCTTCGGATCTTTGCTTTTATATGTTTATTATATCCTCAATATAAAAGTCAATGAACTTCAGCGCCTATCTTTTTATTTATTAGAGAGTGAAGAGACAAGGCTCGAGCATGGAAACCTCACATTCAAACTTTTCTCAACCTCTAAGACTGAATTCCCTTAACAATTACCGACCTCACTAGCCACCTAGCTCTAATAGTACGAGCTCTTAAACTTAAGCTACAAACTTAAATCATTTGAATGTTTTCATCCCTCACTAATATTTTTATTTTAACTAACCACATTAGCTTTTTACAAGCAATCCTGTGGTTTCTCTCAAAGGAAGACTAACCTTATTTTTATGAACTTAATTGTTCTTTAAAGGAGAGACCTATACATCAAAATAGTATATTTTATATTTTGAAATCAAACTTGGATGACTAAATTTTCTTGCAAACTGATTTAGACGTGCTGAACGAGGAAGAAAATGAAGAATTACTTGACAGCAATAGAAACCAAGGCCCTTATAGTGAGATCAAGTCTAACTTTATTCAGCAATAAAACCAAAGACAGAATCTCTCTGCTTATAATATGAGTATCAATAAAGGAGGAGACAACTCATTTAATTAGCTTAGAAATTCCAATGTGACTTATATTCCATTCTAAGACTTTCATGAATCCTCTCAAAGTCGAGAGTATTAAAACCATATTCAATAAGAGAGATCACCTTAGCAGACTCTTACTCAATTTGGCCAAGAATACTTTAGATCTAAGACTCATTAAAACGATTTATCTAGACTGAATCTTCAAGACTTTGGATACATTTAGAGTTAAAATGCTTTTAACCAAGCCGAATAATTACAAAGCGCTTAAGATTATAGAGATTCACTGCCTTACTATTAGGGAATTTAGCAATAGTTAAATGTTTCTTATGACTTAAAAGGCACTGAAATAAATTTAGAGTAAAGATAGCCTGCAAAAAAGAAGAATTAAATTGAGTTTAGGAACCTTGTTAATGAATTCAAAAGAATGAAAAAGCACGCTGCTCCAATATCATACGATTAAGGATGTTCTCCTAGAGATATGTAAGTTTAACTTCTGTCAAATATATTTTAGATTTAATGAAAGTAGGCAAGAATACTAAGCTATCAATAGCATAATCCCTTAATCACATACTCTGTAAGCTAATGCCTTTGAGAAAATGAATAAGAAAAGACTAGATAAGTCATCTGAAAAGACTTCTTTTACTGAACAGTTAATTCAAACTCTAAACTAAAAAATGGCATCCCTAAATTAGTAAAAGCCTTATGATTACTCGAGACAATCTCAAAATGGATCATTGGTTAGTGGTGGGGAAGAATTATAGAGTGTACAAAATTATAATAACAATTTCACATGCTTATATTTAAAATGATGAGATTCCCGAGATCATACAAAAACAAAGTAGCT
>JAJKFJ010012845.1:0-11977 GCA_027382625.1 Tetmemena sp. SeJ-2015 | reverse complement strand
AGAATTTTTTGGTGTTGAACTCTTCTATACTTCTGCATCCAGTCCTTTGGAAAATGAGGTCTACATCACCATCAGTCTCCTCTATAATCTAAAATTCAGATTTCTCCTCCTCAATTCCTTCTAATATGCATTAATAAATTTATTATAATATTTGAAGGAGTCTCTTTTGATCTACGAATTGCGTGTAGTGATCTCCATAGGGGTCTAAGTTTTCTTTGAAGTAGTTTTGCAAGTGTTAATTTGCGTGAAGCATGTAGATGGGTTCAAGATCAACTAGGAATCCTCTTTCGATGCAAGCAAGTATCCAAGTGTACAGAACCACGTTTAAGTTTAGCTTTTCCACTAGTATCCTCACTTTAAAGTCATTGCTACATTTATCTTAACCAAAAATAAAGATAATCACTTACTGAGCAGCTATTATGTGAGTAGTGGAAGGTCTGAGATTTTAAACTCGTTAACCTCCATGCTCTACTATTCTATTTTCAAGTTACATTAATATAAGAGGAAATGGAAGCCAAGTACAGAGAGACTCCATTTTTATAAATTGAGAGCTCAAGTCAGAGTTAAGAAAATTGGTTTAAATTAAGTCTAACATTCGAGCTCTAAGAGACTAGAAAGTATCAGCAAAAGCATGAAGAAGAGCCGCATCCCATTTAAATTACCAAAGAAATATAAGTCAAAATATAGATAAGCCAAGAAAAAAGCAGAAATATCTGACCTCAAAAAGACAATCGTTCAACTAAAAAGCCAAAATAACAGACAACTGATGCATGCTGAAGACCTATCCAGTGATTTATTTGTAGTATAATAATTGAGTTTTAGCTATTCATTTGGAAAATGAAAATTCTTACGCAAGCATGCAATAGTCTTAGAAGAAACTTAAGCCAATGTTTTAGCATGGAAATGGACAATAAAAGCATGCAATCAACAGTCACACTTCTCGCCCATTCACAAGTGACAAAATAGATGAAGAAAATATAGATGAGAGGAATATGAAGATAAGAGGTGGCTAAAGTAAGGATGAAACTATTGAGTCGAACAGAGGTCAAACTAAAATCGCTAATAAAACTTTCTCTTAAATTTCAAGTGGCCACAATCGACTAAGAAGCACTGATGCTCCCATTCAAAAGAGTAAGCATTTTCAGTCTAACAACTTTTTAGTGGGCTTAAAGAGAGGTAATACAAGCATGAGTGTTAGCAGAAACAAGCAATCTCAAATGGTTAACTCTAGCATGAATGAGAAAGGAGCTCAATTTGATGAGACAGTTGACGCATACACGGAGCATAGTTGTGGAATAGATAACGAAGCTTATACAAAAGCCGGCTCTCGAGGATAGCCCAGAAATTAATAAGAAATCAAAGAGATTACTGTCAGAATTAATGGCGCTTCTCAGCAAAACTAATCTTAAACTTACACTTGCTTAAATAAAGGTGGTGTGATCTATCTATTTTCAAGATAAGGTTTGTTTGCAACAGTGTCATCCACATTTACAATGTAAAATTCCATCCCCTTAAACATTTCAGACTTCTTCAGAGCATTTCTAGTATCCGCTTCTCTGTAAAACTCAACTACTTTGTTCTGCTTTTCTTTGTGAGTGATATAAACTGGCTTTTCATCGCCAATCTCCCCATCTTCTTAGCCTTCTGCTTCGTTTTATAGTTTCCTCTTGCCTCCTTTTCTCCTTAGTTTTTTATCAGAGTTAAAGTCTTCATCCTCCTCTTCTATTTTATTCTGATCCATGAAGCCTGAAGCGTTGTTCTTCTTTTTAAGTCTCCTTGACTCTTGAAAATTCTTGATTAGCTCCTAAAGATCAATAAGTAAGAATTAAGATCATTGAAGGAGAAGGCCTCATTCCAATCCTTATCGTAGCGAATCTTGAGGACTCTTGGAAAACGAAGAGTATACATAGTTGGATACTAATCTGAAACCACTAACTCTCCAGCTCTGATTTCCAGAACCACAGATTTTGAAATATCTGAGATGTAGACATCCGGCCTGTCAGACATCGAAGGCACCCATCTTCCATAAAGAGCTGGAGGCATTTACTCAAAAAGATATTGAAGACAAATTTAAATATGAGAAGTTGATTCTTGCATCGTACATTTTCCAATAAGGCTTGAGTGCGTTTCTTAATTTGGCCAGCTCATCCATGGTATAGCCAGTTCCCACTCTTGAGAAAGGATAAACTACACAACTCTGTGGATCCTAAGTGTCAAGCTTCTTAATCACACCCACCAAGAAAACATTATACAATAGATTTTAAACAAATATGTAAAATCTAAGTGAAAAGACTTATTTTAAATAGATTGTTAAATTTTGAAGTTATTAAAATTTATAAATCTTAAAAGATAATTAAGAGTCATTCACTGCATTAATTATCGAAATTTTGTCATTTTTTTTAATTCTATATCTAAAAATAATCTGGATATAATGTGATCAGTCCAATCAGTTCCCTAAAATAAGATTATATGTGTTTTAACTTACTCCTATTCTTCTCCTCTCTCCAAAGTAGCCTCCTATAATAACAAGGTCTAGAGTATCTCCTAAGCTATCGATATACTCTCCTTTAAGCTTAATCCACACATTCATAAATAATGTACAATAATAGACAATAATCAAATGATCTGAGTTATTGGACCTCTCATTTGGTTTGTAGATGGAATCAATTTTCTTAATGATGATTCCTTCCTCGTTTTTGAATATGCTCTGATTGAATTCCTCAAATACTTGCTCTACTGTCTCGCACTCCTTGCCACTTTCTAACTCTAGAGTGTGTGGCACCTCTTTGACTATTCTTTGAAGCACTACTTTCCTATCTTATAGCCTAGCTCCCATGAGATTTATCTCCTCAGAATCCTCTCCTGGAGGCTTCAAGTAGAGGATGTCGAAAACCTTGTAGCACAGTTATAGATGATGAGAGCCTTCACTATCTGCTGCTTGATATTATATTAAAGTTGAATAAAACAGCTTTGGAGGAGGTATCGATCTACTCTGAGCCATCCTCTTGCTCTTATTTCCCCTTATCTTGTTGTATCTTAACTTTGTAGGGTTTCTCAAGGGGAGTTGCCTCATAAACTCCATATTCCCTCAAAGCCACTTGTTTGTTTTAACCAAAAGGAGCGACCTGATTTTTCTTAGAGTCCCAAACAACCATTTCTCCATCCAAAATTACAGCCTAAGCATCCACATTCTCCTTTATGTACTTACTCATTCCGGGTCCATAAATTAAATGCATTAATCAAAGTCAAAGGATTTAATTCTAGTGTAGTTGTTAGAGTTTCTTGTGAAGAATTTGACCACTCCATCTTACATGTGACACTGAATTCTCTCCCCATCGTATTTATTTTCTACTAGGACTTTAGCTTCCTTGCGAACCATCTCTGCAATTTACTGAGGAGGCATTTTACCAGCAAGCATAGGCTTGATTGGAAAGAACATTCGAAAGAATTCAAAATTGCCTTACATAAATAATGCTTATAAGAAAGAGCTAACTTTATCCGCTTCCCGCATTTCCTCTAATCAGGTCTTCTTGATTTTGAAGCTCTTCGAACACTGACCTCAAATCACTTGTAGCGTTAAAAAGTTCTAGTGCATCGGGATGATAAGCCTTGAGGATGGTTTCATACCCTATTCCTATTTTCAAGTCTTTTAGAATTCATGATTTAACTAATAGATAAGGGTATTTATAGTAAATTAATGATGAATGATCCTGGCTATCCATTTTTGCTCATCAATGGTTGTGTCTTGGACTATTCTAGCCATGACTTGCCTCTTCTTTTCATTGTCAAAAGATCTTGCAAGTTAATCAAGCAGTTGATTCAGCTAGTTGAGTGAGAGCTTAGAATCGTTCCTCGCTCTATTTTTCATTACATGCACCAGCACCCCTATTCTTGTAAAAGACAAGTTAATTTTTTTAAATAAGTGTTTGATCAGTTTACAAAATCACCTGCAGGAGAACCAATTGGCTACTTTGTAGGATTTTTCCAATGCTTCAGTCTATCTGCTTCAGCAGGTGGTATTTTAAATAAACAAGTACAAATTGTCATTATTTAAGTGACATTTGAATGATAGCAAAAGAATATCAGCATAAAATTTAGCCAAATTAGATTCCTTAAGCCCATAGTTTCCTCTTTCAATTAAAGAGTATATTATGATAATCAAAGATCCTCTTTCCCTATCCAACTTAAAGAAGATTTTAATATTGCATTATTACATTGGACATGATTAGTCTCATAAACTAGAAAATTTATCGATGGTCTTAAGCATGGTAAAACTGCTCTATGAATTTCTCAATCAATCTAAGAATTAATAAGATCAGTATTCCAAATCTTTAAATGAAAATTGCGCAATATATTTCCCAGGTTGGAATCTATTACAAGATACTTACTGGAGCTTTTAGTTTGTCTTTTATCCAGCTGCAAGTCGGTCGAGGAGTTGAACGAACGAACTCAATTTAACATCAGTTTTCTTGCCTTAATTATCTTTCTCATAGTAAGTTTAGTGACTTGTACTTTTCTACTTAGAATTGTCTATTTTTCTGCTCACCATTTCTTCTTTAATTTATCAGTTAACTCTCTCAAGTTATTAAAGACTCAAAGAATATGATGAGAAGGAAAATTAAGAAATAAATACTGTTATTTCAAAACTCAGGTCTTTGATAAGAAAAACCTTA
Source organism: Tetmemena sp. SeJ-2015 (assembly GCA_027382625.1). Taxonomy (NCBI): domain Eukaryota; phylum Ciliophora; class Spirotrichea; order Sporadotrichida; family Oxytrichidae; genus Tetmemena; species Tetmemena sp. SeJ-2015. The sequence goes on along the minus strand of JAJKFJ010012845.1, from coordinate 7,304 downwards.
ATCAATTCTATCAGCGAGCATATCTTCTAACTCGGTGATATATTCGTAGTTGAAAGCCTTTGAGGGTACTCTTTCTATTTTGAAGGGATCAGGAGCATATATATTTAAAACAAGCCTCCTCTCAACATGAATCTTATCCATCCACTCTGCTTTGAAGAAAATAACGTAGTCTCCAGCAGATAGACGTGGTAACTCTATGTTAGCATGCTAATAGCAGATGTACTATCCATCAAATTTGAATGTGTCACACATATATTCATCAATAAAGAGAAGAGTATTCTTTGAATTGTTTTGATCTGGCTTGCAGAGCTTGGTGATTATTAATTTCATAGGAGCATACCTATAAGTTCCCTTTATCTAAACATCAGCAATTCTCGCATGCAGCTGATGAACGATGATAGAGATGATGTTCTCTTGATCCTTGGGAACAGTAATCTTCTAAACACAGTATTCGTTTTTATCATGCTCATCAGGCATCACTGAGAGATCGTTCTCGTATATGTCCTTGCAAATCGTTGTGATGTAAAAGAACCTCACGTAGTCTTCGAAACTGATGTAGAATATTCCATCGTCCTTATTTTCAAACCCGAGCTCATCCTTTAAGTCTGTGGTCCATTTATCCGACTTGTCACTCCAATCGCCTGTCCACTCTTTGAAACCCCATGGATTTCTAATTTTCAAAAGTCTTATATCTTTGCCTGTGCCATCTTTTAGCAGATGTGAAGAGATGAGAGAATAAGCATGAGCATCAACCAAGCCAACTCTTTGCATTTCAGCACTAGACTTTCCTTGTTTCATTGAGGAGACTGCAGTTGCTATGATGTAGTTCTTTGAATAATTTAAATTATCAAAGAATTTGAATCAGCATCTTGAATCTTTTTCCAAATGTCTTCAGTGTTCTTCACCTCTGAGTGGTAGAAGAAATCTGAGGGAGCTCCTGTAAGAGCTGGCAATGCTTCTCCAGTTGTACCTCCCTCAATTCTTTGGTAACTGCCGTTCACTTTGGCCCACGCCTTTTCCAGTAAGAGGACCCAAATCTCTTTTTCAGAGGAACTTCTACTGAAAGCCCAGTCATTTTTCTTCTCGTTAAAGGGGAAATAGTCATCCACTACCACTATTACAATTTACAATGAGTATCAAAATATTTGTGGTTCTCCAAGGATGTACATCTGAATTGCATAGCAGCCTGCTTTGTTAACTTCTGGATTCAAGAACAGTTCTTTGATTCTGTCAGGGTTTTCAGCTAGAGAAGAAATGGATGAGAGGAAATAGCAGTCTCCACAAGCACCTTGCTTGATGTCCTAAGGACTTATATTTCTAAATACGCTATAGTTGTCTCTCCCATACACATCTTTAGGTCTTTTCCAGACATAGCTCTCCCACTCTTTGAGTCTTCCAGCAGTAGGGACATTCACATCTAATATAGATGATTTCTCAGGCCTGAAGTAGGTGTCAATCCAAGGCTCTCCTATCTTTACGATTTCCTCCCAAGCAATTTTGGTGAGTCTGAATTCCTAATATGGGAATAGTGAAACTGGTCTCTGCCCTTCTGCTGTGTTGCTCATCTTCTGCATCACCTCAGGTGTGATGGCAACATACTACACAAATAATTTAGAGTTTCAATTGACTGATTACCTTTTTCGCAACTTTGGTACTTCCACAACCCATTTCCTTTAAGTTTTAATCAGTAAGTAATTTAATAAACTTTAACGTGTTAGTTATAATTATATTTAGTGTTTAAATAAAGCTATTCACTCATGCAAACACATCTTCACTTTAATATAAAGTCAATCTCTCTGTGAGTAAGCATTTTTCAAGAGCCTCTTTATTCTAGGTTAGTTGGACTGATCTACTGAAACATGCTTTCCATGGAAGTTTCTCTGGTCATTTCTAAATTTAATTAAGTCAAAAAATGAAACTTACTAAGTTTAAGATACAAATTGACTTAATGAATTTAAAGCTTAAAGAATTTTCATTTTCATTAGCAATTGATTTCTAAGGTGAGTAGTAGTGATTACCCTTACCTCCGGCGTTTGTTCCACTACCGTTGCTTTCAACGCTCTTGCTTTGATAGATACTCTATCTTCTTCCATTATTAAAAGACACTTAATAAAAAGTAGACAAATTAATTATGTCAAATATCTTTTAGTAAGCTGAAGATATAAAATACTTATTTATATCAAAATCAAATCAATAATAATGGTAATAATTTAAGGAGAGTTTCTTTTATTAAAAAAAAAATATTGTTCTTACTTTTTTATTAATTTTTAACTGAATTATGCTTTATGTATATTTAAGATCATATTTAGGTGAAAATATAAATATTAGGTGCTGCAGAAATATAATAAATAGTATAAAAGGTATCCTATTTTATTATAATTTTAGCAATAAAATTATCTAATTTTAAATTAGGAGCTAGGTTGACTTAGATTTCAGCTTCAGATGTGAAATATTTCAAGTCTTCATCTTTATCAAACTATATAGCCCTCTCTATTCTAACAGCTTTGCCAATTTGATTAACAAAGTTATCTCTTTCCAAGCTGATGTCTGATAGTTATTGTATCTACTCCTCAATTTGGGATTCCATAGATGATACTTGATGCTCTAATTTACTTACTTACGCACTCTGACTTGCTATTTAACCATTAAAGATTGATTAACTTCTTTTATTATGAAAATCCATTAAGCTTTTCAACTTTAGATACAAGTTCTTCTTTTTCTGATTTGATCTAATCTGCCTCTGCACTCTTCTCCTCTAAGGACTTTTAGGTAAGCAGCTTTTCCCTCAGTAAGTCATTGAAATTCTGTTTTTACTGTTTAATTTTATCTTCCTTATCTGAGACTAAGTCCTTAAGCTTTTCTATTTCTACCCTCAGCACTCTCTTTCTTTAGTTCTCCCTTAATAAATCACTCTATAATTACCAGATGAAATAATTGAATGCTATTTTTCTTGGCTTCAAAATCATTGAGCATAGAATTCTTGATATATAGCTCTCTGTCAAACTTCTCAGCTGCTGCCATCAGTTCCAACAGCTTTAAGTTGTTTTCATCTTTCTGAGATTTCAAAGCCTCTTTTTCATCTTTGAGACTCTGGATTAAGATGTCATAAACCTCTTAATGCTATATTAACTCTATTTTATATAACTTTTAAATTTACTTGGTAATCTTGTTTCTAAACTCCAAATGCTCATTTCTATATTGCGTGACTTGCTTATTGAGATAGGCAGCATTTGCAGCTTCTTTTTCGTACCTCTCCTTTATGCTATCACGTGAGTCTTTTTCATTTTCTACCTAGCTGCGCAAAGTCATCTAACTGCTTTCGTACTTCATTCTAAGTTGATCAAGTTCATTCTCTACCCTTGTCAAGGCTTGCTCTAATTCAATTAAATTCAAATAATTATAATTCATTCTTCTCGTCTTCTATGTCTCTCAATCAATCCAAAAAATCCCATATATAATTAAAGTCTTTGAACCTGAATTCTCTGACAGTCATATCTCTTTTCATCTAAAGCATAGATTTATTCTCTAGCTCTCTGTCAGCCAGCATTTAAACTATATTTGCAATTTAAACTTTAATTTTCTTGGTTTACTCAATCTAAGATTTTAATTGCTGCTCGATTTCGTGTCTGACTGCAGTGGTCACTCTAAATTTATCAGCCACCTCCTCGTTCTCAGCCAAGAGTTGCTGTACTCTTATTTCTAGGGAATTTACTCTACTTTGAGAGGCAAGCAGCTCATCCCTAGAAATCTTCTCTGAATCTCGCAACGCTCTGACTTAATCTCTCAAGGCTTTCTGCTCTTCTTGGAATTACTTCTTTGTAAGTTCGAAGCCAGTGTAATACAAAATAGATATTTAAAGAAAGAAAGTACTGAGACTTGTAAAACTTCAACTTGCTCCTTATCCTCTCTTCCTTTAGCTTCAGCTACTACACTTCAGTTTCATAGTCTTAATGACGCTATGTCAATTACTCTAGGTAGCTCTGAATATTTGTTTGCTCGCTAGACTTCGTATCCACAAAATCCTAGAGAGCTGAGAGCTGCATTTCTGCTGAATTCTTTTGCCGCATCAATGCATCATACTGCTCCCTCAAAAATGCTTGACTCATTTTTATCTCAACATTTGCAAATGCAATTAGTCGAATAGAAAGTAGAATTTAATTGTATAAGGTTTAGCACTTATTTCTTGAAGCTTAAGTGATAAATCTCCTTTGTCTGTGTCTACTGTTTCTTTTGAAAGAGCTAAATTTTGAAATTGCTGTTATAAGCTTCCAATATAAGTTAAATTTTGAGAAATTATCATTAGTTCTCTTTCTGAAATTAAAAAAGGGACTACACATATGTAACAGTTAGGAATTATATTGGAATAACTCCAAAATAAAGTAGATTTTTATTTCGATGAATTTATCTTCTTTTTATCATATTATCACAAAACGGCGATTTAATATAAATTAACTTTCAAAAAAAATACTACGATATATAAAATAATTTTAAATTCATTTCTCTTTGATAATCATCTACCCGTCAAAGAATTGCGATGTCTGAATGTAAAACTTTACTAACATTAATAATCAGATTCTTTCCATTTTCTCATATAATGGATTATTAAAACAGCGTTTAATTAATAGCAAAATGTGTTTTAAATTATTTTTAATTTGAACTTACTTATATTTGTCTTTAGAGTTGTATTTTCATTTAATAACTCTTAGACTCTATTTAAAAAATATAATCTAAAAAATTATAGACTCTCAATTCGAGATCTTTGATTTTAATTTACTCATCAGCCAGCTTAAACTTCGTACTTTGAAATTTCTTAGAGACTTCTCTGTTGATATGATGTAATGAGTTGAGCTTAGATTCAAAGAATAGTCTCAGCTGCACCTCTTCTTCATTCTTACAAGTGATGCTTAGAGCATCCTGTTTTTCTCCTAGTCTTAGTTGCTTTTTTCTTAAATCATTTCATCTACCTTCACAACCAACTTCTTTATAAGAGATTAGCTCTTGCTCACTTATTTCAAGCTTTCTAATAGTCTCTCTGAGTATTAAATCCCTTCTAATTTCCTCATACTCTTCATGATGGGATTTTTCCACTAAAGAAGAAATATTTAGCAAAATTCTTTTTCTTACACTGTTATGTTATGAGCTTATAGTCAGTTTAGCAGCAGTACTCTAGAAGAATTTGAAATACTTTCCAAATCTTAGATTAAGTAGCGATTCTCTATTCATTCAAATTCTTTGTGCTCTCATACATCAGCTCGTAAAAACCTACTGTAAACACGAACAAGCTCCTGTAAATCCGATTCACCATATCATTAGGCATTCCCATATTCTATAAACTCTTAAAATTTACAAATTCTTACTGTCAAAGTTATCCTATCTAGTCCATGTCTCGAAATTGGTAATTTGTGTTCTGGTCTTGCAATCACTCCAGGTATCCCAAGATGAAAGCATTCATGTAGCGTATCGTTAATCCATTACTCAACAAATCGAGAGTTGTATTTTTATGACTCTTTCATAGCTTGTCGCATATCTTCAACTGTAATTTCATTTGTAGTTCCAAGCTTCTTAGCAACTATTGACTTACTTGGGCTTTAATTTATCAGAGATTTTCTTTTCTAATTGTTAAGTGGCCACTCTTAAAGTTTAATTGCTGAGTCTTCGTTTTGATTTATATTGGAGTTACTTAGAGTGAAGTTTTAGAAAGAGTTAGTCTGGTTTTAAAGTTTAGAACTCAGCCCTTCTTGCTTGGAAGTAGAGTTTTACAGTTTCTATAGAAGAGAATTCTTCTTCCTCAAGGTCTCGTTTCTTGTAACGCTAACTCTATTTTGATTAATGTTTAAGAAATTTTGGTAACTAAATAAATCCACATACTCAATATTAGCATTAGCATTTTAACTCTCAACCATTTTACTCTCTTGCTGATTTCTTTCATCCATGTTGGTGTTTGCTCTTTCTAGAAGAGAAAACTTATTTTAATCTCTGGTTTGGAAATTGACTTATGACTTATTTAGGTTTCTCCTTTGATTGATGCTGATCTTCTTATCTTCGTTATTGTTACTTCTGAATAAATCTTGGTTTTAGCTATGGTCTGCACTATAGTTATCTCCACCACCATTATCCTCCTGATAATTTCTTCTTTCTAAATTGCTGCCATAGACCACTGAGCTATCTCTCATTTCAGAAGCATTTAGCCAGACCTGTTGAGATCTTTCTTAAGACTTTTAGACTAAGTTAGGTATTTCTAAATGTGAGGAATTGGTTTAGTGTCTGTCTGCTTAACGCTCAACTTTGCCTAGAGAGGAAATTTAACTCATCTTGAGTTAGTGCTTTCTATAACTCTACTATCTCTTTTCTTAAGCATTTTAAAATCGAATTCAGTTTAATTAAAAATAGATGATTTTATATGGCTTGTAGCTGTCTTTCATTTCTTTCTCTGCTCTCTATTTCTCGCTGCTGGTGGTCAGCAAACACACTTCCTCTTATTTAGGTTTCCATTAGGAAATTAGCAGAGGGTAGAGAATAGTTACTAACATTCAAGGCATCGCCATCTCCAGCTAAAACTGAGTTTTGATTTACTGGCCCTATTCCCATTTGAAATGAGGAGTTCTTGTTTTTAAATGTAGTTTGCTAGTTTATCATTGAAGAATTTAAAGTGGTAGTTTAATCCTGTCGTTGATTAGATAAGTTTATATATAAATTGCATGTAGTTGAGAAGAGTTAAAAAGGTGGTTAGTTTTGGCTGCTGAGGATATGAGAGCAGTTGAGTTGTAGAGGAATTTACCATCCCCTGTTCGAGAAGACAACTAACTTATACTTCGTCTGGACTTGTTTAAAGCTGTGCTTACTTGAGCCTGACCATCCATAGCAAAGGTCTTGTTCATTTATTTCAGGTTTATCTTAATGTTAAAATTTTACTAGCTATTGTAGTCATCACTGCTTCATATAAAATAAATAAACAAGCAGATTCTTTTATTTTTTAGTAAATAAGGTGGCAAAACTATCTTAATTTGCCAAAGATTTGCATATAGTTAAAGATTAGAGTTTTTAACTCTCTCAATAATTTTTATTAATCTCAAGCTGTGTTTAAAATACCTTTTTAAAGTTTAAAAAATTAATTTAAGTATGCTTTGATTATGGTTAACAAGGGTTCTTTCAGGTTAATTTTACAGTTGATTAGCAACTTAAGAAGAATTCAGCATTCTTCTAGTTCCTATTTCTGCAGTTTATTTCCTCTACGATTTCTAATCTACTCGAAAACTTTTAAGATAAGAGTTATTCAATCTCTCACTCACTAGCTATTGATTTCT
>JAJKFJ010012844.1:0-11978 GCA_027382625.1 Tetmemena sp. SeJ-2015 | reverse complement strand
ATCTTCAGAAAATAACTATGAATTATGAAAGTTGCGAGAACATAATATTACTAATTTAAGTTTGATTTAGCATATTTATTTTTTTTAAAAAATTAACTGCTGTTATTTACGTTATCTATTATCTATCAGCTTTACCCTTGGATCATGAGTTTCCTGGAAGTTGAGAAAAATGTCTATTTCGGACGATCTAGGGCTCATTTGATAGCCTTGCAAAATTAGGAATACTTTAACATGTGCGTTGATCCTCTATCTGCTCTCCTGATGGAGCTAACCTAACTTTAAGTGGTAGGTGCCAATTATTCATAAATGTAACCTCCTAATTAAATTGCCCCCACAAATTGAGGATTCAGCCTGCATGCACAGGATCATTGTTACTCCCCTTGAATTACTTTTTAAAGAGCGAAGATTTTAATTTCTTATTTCATAATTTATTTTCTCTACTGAGAAATAATATTGAGAATTTCTTCTCTAATTAAATATAAACGATTTCTTTTTATTGAAATTCAAAAAAAAATATTTTTATCAGAAAAACATAATAATAATATTTGATAACCCAAGATTTTAAATTTTATGTAAAAATAAAAAAAATGCATTTATTTTAGATACTTTAAAGCAAGTTAATGAAGAAGATTTTTAAATATAATAATTATTTATTTAAATGTCTTATCTCTTTTTAATAAAATATATTTAAAAATTATCTTGTCTGTAGTTGAGGTTGAATATTTTATCTGTTCTATTTGTTTGTCTGGCTTTTCTCTAAAATAAATGCGAGCCGACTCTCTTTTTTAATAGAGTTAATTATTAAAATAATCATCATGATTTCGTCTATTTATAATAAAATCTAGGTCCCTCAATTGTTACTTAAAGATTAAAAACTATTTCCAATTATAAATTTATCTATTAAATATAATATTCATTCATTTAAAATATATTAAGATTAGAATACTATAAATTTATGATAAGTAAGGGTAACAAAATTCAAGTTTAATATTAGTTTATCATTCTAAAAATGTTTTATAAAATATACAGAGTTAATTAAATCTATTAAATTCTTTTAAAGATATAAAGCTTAGAAAATCGATGAAATTAAAAAATAAAAAATTATGTAAAACTAGAATTATTATTTTTTCAATTTCTTGTTAATAAATTCAGGATATTTTAATTTCTTTTAAGTATTATAGGATGAATACGATTACATTACAGTCAGTTGGTTAAATTAATCTATCAATAAAAATATTCCCACCTCCTGCTGACTCAAAATTTCATTTAAAATTTCTAAATAATAAATAAGAAAGTTAGAAAATGAGAACCGAAAATGCTATTTCAGTTTTTCAAAAGTATTCAGCTTGCTTAATTGATTTGTGCAAAAACTATTTTGAGTAAGTAAACCATTTCCTTAAACAAATAATTATTCCATTTGATAATTAAGTTTGCCACCTATATATTTCTATAGAAGTTAGAGAGAAATTAGTCAATTTACAAAATTCAAAGATAAAATGGAGGAGATGGCTTAAAAACCTCTGTTACAAAGACTTTTAAATGAGAACTACAGATTTAAAACAATGCGATAAATAATCTGCTACTTGTGAATTACGAACTCTATTTGTGGTGAAGTTCATGAATCCAGGAAAATGATAATGCAGATTTCAGTTTAATGAGGAAAATAAAATGAAAAAGAATAAAGGATAAAGAAGGAAGTCACTTGTAAATAATAAAACGCACCAGTTATTCTAAGTAATATTCATCGCATGTTATGAATCGCATTTGCCTACTGTTATTTTAAAGCTAGAATGGTCATATAATTTTGTATTTTTGAATTCCAATCACGTAATTCTATCTTCCCTATAATAATTTTGTTAAGTGGGCGTATCTTGCAAACATTTTCTTTGTTTTCATATGATTATTGCTTCGTGAGAATTGGCCGATAAAAACTTATATTTCTTTTTTAAATAAATCTAAAAATCCTTGTTTGACTTCACTAATTTAATAAATGGTTGACAATCCTGTGGAAAATAAAATAAAAATCCTTTTTATAATTATTTTTTTGTAAAAGAGCATAAACTATAATTTTTACATCTAAGTTGTTTAACTATCTATTACTAAAAAGTGTTTTAACCATTCTCAATGTAGGAACTAAGATAAATTAATACTGTAGGACAATATCTATATCGAGGAGTGTGTAGAAATTCAAACTATCTAAATTATTTAACACTTTTATTATTTTAAGATATCGCATTAAGTTTTGAAAAATAAGGAACTATTTTCATAAATTATATTAAAACCAAATAAATAAATTAGATATGTGCTAAATTCTAGGTTTAAAATATAATTTTCAAGCGAAGGAAAGTTATAATTAAAGATATTATTTTCTTTAAACTTCTAAAGTTTTAATTTGTTGAATAAAAGTAGCATTTATGTATCTCTATTTGTAAAGCAGAATAAAATGAATTATTCTAATAAAAAGTTTTACTCAGAAATATTTAACTTATTTTAGTGAAAGCATAAATGTCAAATAATTAAGAGTATAAATAATATCTAAATTAAGAAGGTTATAATCTATTTATAAATAAAATAATAACCGAATAAATGGAAAATTTAGACTTATAAACTAAAGTCTTAGTTAATGAGCTTAATGATGCACTTATCACTTAATAGACTGATGAATAATTCAGAGAATCTTTAAAAACTGAATTGGAAAATATAGCAGACCAAAGATCCATCCTGTCAGAATAACAATAAGTAAGAATTAAAACGATGTTACTTTATTTATTGTCATGCATTTACATTTTAAAAAATAAAATTATATACTAACATTTTTAACTAGATTTAGTTCTTAGAACAAATTTTATATCGAATCACCAATAAACAGCGAAGAAAAGTCCTTGAAAATATTTTAAATGAAATTATGAAAGCTATGGAAATCTTTATTTAATCCTCAAACACTAATAAAGCCATTAATTTAAAAGAAATTATCTCAAGAAAATAGTAAATAATTATCTTAATTTGATTCAAAAATAAATTCCTAATATTATAAAAGTTAATTCATTAATTGTATTTTCTTTTAAGATTATAATTTATATATGAATAATTATCTATCAGTGTAATAATAATCAGGTTTTATCCATTTCTTTTCTATGAATATATAATGCTTTTTAATTTTGAGATCAATATTTTATGTAATTAAATCTTATGAATAGTTTATAATTTTATTGATTGGTAATAAAAACAATATTATTTTTATTTTGAATGAGTTTATATGGGAACTCAGTAGCTTAATTATTGGAGCAGTTTCAACATTTTTTAGAAAAATAATAATAATAATAACAATAATAATAATAATAAAAATAAAAATAGCAATGCATTTTAGGAGTAAATGATGGTCTAATGATTTTTCTTAGAAATATCTTGTCTATGAGTTATTGTTATTAGATCTTTAATTTCGTTAAATTAATATAATCTTTTCAAATAGAAACTGCGCCAACATTGATCAAACCAGAAACACAAAAAAATGTTTAAGTTAAAATATTGAACTTTAAAATGGACAGTCAAGTTCTCAGTGTAAGTAGGATTTCCCTTGCATAGAATATTCTCAAGCAAGTTAAAATATAAAAAAGGTACTTCGATTTATGTGCTTTTGAACTGGAAAATGAAAAACACTTGCCGACTAAAACATTAAGAAGAACCTTATATTCTCACATTCTCACCTCTTACTCAACTCCCAACGATTCTAAGCGCAGACACAAAACTTAATCTGAGTGTGTGATGGCTTTCTTCATTAAAATGACATTGATCTGGATTAAAAGTATTTTGTATAAATCTACTAAATATTAAATATATTCCATATTTCAATAATTCTTCCTTTTATAAAAAATTTTGGGGAGGGCCTTTCCTCGACAGTAAAATTTTATAATGAATAAAGGTAAGAAAAAAACATGTTTATTGGATAATTTTCGCTCCTAAATCTGATTCTTCCAGTTATAGAGGTCTGTTTAAATATCTAAGGCCTCAAATTTTTATCCTAATTCAGTCATTATAGGTCAGCTGCATCTAAAAAAATCTATATTTTAACCTATTTTTCTGCTATTGTAAAATAAACTTTTTGTGTAATTATTAAATAGTGCAGCATTTTAATATAACCAAAATTTAATTAATGATTAAGGGGATAATACTGCAAATTTTCAGCCTAAATTTTTTGGGCTTATTGGAGAAGAATGTTATGAATTCAAAAGATGCTGCACTATTTAATAATCACACTATAAGTTTATTTTACAATAGCGGAAAATAGGTTTAAATATAGATTTTTTTAGATGCAGCTGACCTATAATGACTGAATTAGGATAATAATTTGAGGCCTTAGATGTTTAAACAGACCTCTATAACTGGAAGAATCAGATTTAGGATATCTTTAAACATGTTTTTTTTTACCTTTATTCATTATAAAATTTTACAGCAGAGGAAAGGCCTTCCAAGGATTTAATTTTTTTAGTTTTAAAAAATATTTTAGATATTTTTCAACATTAATCCAAATTTCTTTTATATGTATCTATAATTTTTAAGTGCTCATTACTGGCAAAATTGACTCTATTTTATAAGTTACCAATCTAATTATCTTAAAAAGATTACTTTTTAATATTTGTTAAAGACTTCTTGAAGCTTTACAAATTAATTTTGTTATGTGTTAATACAAAAAATTTTATTATTCTTCCATCTTTGCAACTTATTAGGTAATTAATGCTATCTTTCAATAGAATTTACTTAATTTGTTGATTTTGTGGCTGAAGTAACATGTTTGATATTGTCATATTGTGATAATAAGAATATTTACATATTTTTATCGCAATAGAATTTAGTAAATTAATTCAGCAGGCATAGTAAATTAAATATTCCAGACAAAGAATATTAAGATGAAGCCAAAATATCTTATTTACCAAACATGTATGAAATTTCAATTGCTTCTCGTAAAAATTTCTCTGAAAAGGACATTATATTTCGAATGATTTTATTGCGACCTCAGATAATTTGAGTTTATGATTTTAGATTATGGAAATAAAAACCCTAGGTTGTTTTTTCTAGCACTTTTATTACCTCGAAAAAGGACGGGAAAATTAAGCTTTAATTTAATATAGCTGAGAATTTAATAAAAAAGAGAAATAAAATAATAATAAAATTAATAAATTTAAAATACCTGGCAGCTGAAGTGTGAGATTTTGGGTTGAATTTATTACCATTCGACAAAGCATTAAACTTTAAGAAACTTTGATCCTTGCAACCTTTTCGTAGGAAGTCTGTGGAGTGAGTTACCTCAGTCGCAAGTTTTTGAACTTAGTTAATTTCATGGTTCGGTGTAAAAACATATCTATCTCTTCATTGTCACCTCCTATAGTAGTGCTGGAAGAAAAAAATCAACTTATTATTTGAAGAGCTTCGAACAAGCCCATATTGGGCTAGTTATCTCTAGATTTAATGGCCCAAATTTTTCAACTCCTAATTTATTATTTTAATTTAATTCTGTTTTTCATTTAATTTTTAACTATAATTAAATTTAAATAAATAATAGGAATTAGAGAACTAACAAAAAATTATTTAGAAAAGGAAGAATTCTTTGAAACTCTACTATAGATTTACTTGAAAAACAAGGAGAATCATAATGAAGTTTTAGAAGAGTATGCTCTCAAAATCTTGCTAAATCTCAAACGGAGCGGCCCAAAATAAACTACTCCATTCTTATTTGAGAATTTAATTTATATCTGAAGATTTACTTATAGGAAGTGATCGAAGTTAATTGTGTAAATGGAATAATTATTCGAAATATTTTCTGCTTTATAATTGGGATACAAAACCCAATCTTATAATATTAATCTTTACCTCTGAAATGGTGGACTCCAAGACGACTATCGACCAACTCGCGAAATGTATAAACTCGAAGTAGGATCTCTATGAGGCTGCCTTATGAAACCAGTTCTTTCTGCCCTGCATCAAGTCAAAGCTCGTCACCGAAGACTTCATCATGAACGTAATAAATGGCTCTACATGGTGTCCTCACTATCGAGAGATCAGACTTCTTCCCTGCCCCAAACCATCAACTATGGATGTACTCGTTAAGAAGCTGCAGGCAGTCGCAGAAAAGCTGAACAAGAATCTTGGCATAGACAAGTCTCACATGCCCGACAAAAGATGGATCCTGGCTCTTCTCTCAACGCATTCGCCGAAAGATGAAATCTTCGCGAAAGATTATGTCGCTCCAAAGGTACAGAGAGGGGACACAATGTATCGCACCGTTGATTTGGCTCCTACCTTCTTGGAGGGATTGCCACAATCGCAGAAGCGGGGCAAGGTGCTGAGGCTGGGTTTCGCTAACAAAGGGAAGGCCACTTTAAAGTACATGCGGCTAAGGGAGGCTCGGAACAAGATCCAAAATCAGATCGAGAAGGAGAAGGTGGAAATGGAAATGCGGAGGCAGAGCAAGGCTAAGTTCAGCGAGAAGTTAGCATTCACACAGCAGCAACCGGCGACCAAGGAGAGAACACCTGCCAAAGGGAAGGCCATACAGTGATCAGACCGAGTGGCCACTAAGCAATGAGAGCAACGTCCGGTAGTGTGAGCGAGCGATAGCTTTAACTTAAGTTTAATTTAAATTTTAAATTGCATCTTTGAGTATGTGCTCGGGAGGGGTAGGGATGCAAGTATTAGTTAGATGGGAGACCGTGGTCTTCCTCCAGTCTTGCTTGAGCACGGACCAGAGCCGTTCGATTGGGTTGAGAGAGCAACTCTTGTGGATGGATAGATTGTCCATGAGAAGGACGCTCCCTAGTGAGAGGTGCGGAGCGTGCTCGGTGAGGAATGCGAGGAAGTGCCCGAGGTTGGTGCTGCCAACGAAGGTCTTGGAGTGCAGAGGCCTCCAGTCTCGCTGATAGCTCCGATAATAGTCATAGAATTGCCGCGCGTGCTGGGAATTTGAACTTTCATGCTCTCCTTGAGCAAGCTTCGTTTGGGAGACTGCCACGCGTTGAAGGTCGACTCGTCAATGAAGACCAAGTGACTGCCCTCGGAGATCCACCGGGTCACTCGCTTGTAAAAATCCTGCTGCCTCTCCTGAGCCTCCCGCTTCTTCTCCTCCTTGCGTATGTAAGCGTATCCAGCAGCGCGGTACTTAACTCCATGCGTCTGTACACTTATCTTAGCCCGAAAGTCGAAAGCAGTGGTATCCTATAGTGGAGGTGGAGGTAGTGGCAGCGCTGCTCCAGGTTGAGATGGGTTGTTTCGGTCTCCGGGGAGAAGAGGCCGGCGTCCTCTCTTGCTCTTGTTGACCTCAACCGTGTAGTTATTCTCGCGCCAACGCTGAATTATCATATTAACCGCGCCTGTGCGGAGTCCAAGAATATTTGCAACTGCAGGATAGGTATGCTTGGGATGCTTGTCCGAAGAGAGAGATCCATATCTTAGATAAACTGCAGAGAGCTATTGCTCGTAGGATATTACCTGCCGAACTCTCAGCCTGAATGGCCTGGCTTTCTTGATAGCCTTCGGTTTAATCTGAAGGAGCCTACTCTCCAAGTAGGGTGTGAGGTTCATGCCAGGAATGTGCAAATGTGAAATCTGCTGTGCGAGAAGGGAAGAGTAAGTAGGGTCGAAATCCTGGAACTTCCGCTTCCGCGTTTGTCGCTCTTTGAAGATTCCATTTAGAATAAGAATTGATTATATTTGTAATAACGCAAATTAATGACAATCGCTTCCTATTAGACTGAGTTATAGTTTTTTCTCCGAGCTTAGAGTAATTGCTCTCTGTTGAGAAGTGTGAGAGTTATATTCTTCTGTATTTTGTAATCAGAAAAGGTTTTGCTTGTGAAAAGTGAAGATCATGTACTTGATGTTGCTAAAAATACGTGAATTCAAACATACTTTTGTAACACTTTGACCTATACAGCGAAGATGAGTCACTATTGATTGGGAGGGATATCTTATTTGTCCTAAAAGCTAGCCTTCTCGTCTACCACCTCGAAATTTTATAAGTTGATGTTGTTGATGTATTGTTATATTGGTCGTACTAGTAGATGTGGTTGTTGTTTATGTAGTCATTTAATTTAAGCCTATTTTTAAATCGTAATATATTGGGAACTATTAAGCAATGATATAATTATTTTCGACGATACAACCAGCATATACCCTCTATATTACTTTAATTCATTAATGATATAATTCATTCTTAGCTCTTGGCTATGAAATTTAGGTAAGAAGGTTATTTCAGCTTAAAAAAATCGCTTAAATAAAGAATGCCTATAAATTCGTGAATATATAATTTTAATTGTTAAATTCGTAAAATGATAATTAGAAACAAAAAAATAAAATTGCTATTCTCTATCTTTAAATTCGTCAGATAGGATTATTTTCCTCACAAAAATCAATCGGCATTTGATATTTTAAAAGTTGATTTAGCATAGTGAGATACAATATTTGCAAAAATTATTTGAAGAAGAATCAGTTAAAAAGAAGATTTCATAAAAAGGAAAATTTATCTCTGCTCATATTATATTAACGCTTTTCAAATATAAAAAAAGATTTTATGAAATAAGATTTTTTACTGAGTCGCTACAAAATGTGGGAGGCGTGTATTCTCCATTTTTAATCTTACCCATTGAAAAATAATTGGAGGCAAGAAAAGGATGCTTGCCCTCAACCATATAATAAAGTATACATCCAATAGCCCAGATGTCCACCTTATAATCATAACTCTCCCAATTAAGAATTTCTGGCGCCATATAAACCTTAGTTCCAGCGATTTCAAAAGTAAACTACTAGGATTCTAAAAACTTTGCCAACCCAAGATCTGCTATTTTTATCTCACCTTAGTTATCAAACAAGATATTCAAAAATATTTTCAATTTAAAATTTAATTTTATTAAGGTAAATTAAGAAACTATTTAAGTGAAGAATAAGTAAATGGCATTGATATTTAGTTCATTATTTCTCAAGTACTAAACTTGGAAAACACTGTCATCAGAATGTCTGATTGCTTAGAGTTTGGTTTCTGCTTATCTTTGTAAACAGTGAAAAGGGATGAAATTGTGAAGAAAATACCGAAATCTGCTAAAAACGCTCTGCGATGCTAGATGTTCCTATTCCAGTTGCAAGATTTTATATTTTTCATTGATATCATTCGTCCATATGGCAGTATTTTGAGCTTAAATTAAATTATTTCAATTTATCAAGACTTATATTGCCTCAAATTTTAGTCTTCAAAGAGATAGATGGAGGCAATAGATACCTTTTTAAATTACTTAATTAAAGGAATTTTATTGTTTATTAGTTGTTTTATGATTGTCAGGCTTGATGTCTCTGTGAATCATTTTTTAGGAATGGCATTCATGAAGTCCGTTGAGTAACTTTTCGATATATTTGATTGCTTCACTTTCTTCTACTCAGCCTTTGTCAATTAACTGTTGAAGAGTTCCATTTGGGCAATACTCCATTACTACATAAGGTGGCTGTAAAGAGGAATCTATGTAGCGGATGACATTTGGATGGTCAATATTTTTCATAGCTTTAATTTCTGTCATGATTAAATCCATTTTGACGGCATGAAATTCCTTCATCGCAAGGATCTTATTGTCTGAAGTTCTTTCCACTTTGTAAACAGTCCCGAAAGCCCCACTCCCTATTTTTTCTAACCTTTTGAACTTTATTTCCATTTCAAAATTGGTAAGAATTAAATTCTCAGTGCGCAATTCTTGTCTAAATTAATTTATTTTAATTAAACTTATTGACAAATCCATTCAAAGAAATTAGTAATTAAAACTAATTTAGTATTCATCTAAAATTATAGAAAAATAGATTATAAAGTATCTATTTTAGCTATATAGAACAATCAATTGCTTTTAAATGACTCATCAAAGATGCTCGAGGTCATTAAGGGAATTATAAATAAATAACAGGCAAATAAACTTAAATTAATAATGCTCAAGCATCATTTTCAATGGAGAATAATGATATTTCATTGGTAGTATCTAAAATATAATTATATAAATTTTTATTTGACTTGAAGTTAGGCCTAAAAAATATTTTAAAACCTACAACATATTTTTCTAAATTCATCTCTAAGAACTCATTTTTACGGAAAATAATAAATGTCAAATATGTGAGTTTAATTTAAGAAATAAAAATTTAGAAGAGTAAAATATTCATGATCTCTAATTGATATCTATTTTACTTTTTCCTCTCCAATTTTTTAATTATCAAATGAAACATATTAACTCGAGTTTAAGCATATCAGAGTGTTTCATAAACCCCATCGAAAACAAATGTCTCTACAGTGACAAATTCGTCATCCCTCAGCTCCTATAACTTGAAGGCTGGTTTGTAGCATCCTGCTTTTATTTTAAGTAGATCAGTCATCTCCTTTAAACCTGAGATGGACCCATCCTTCTCGATTTGGCCTAAGTCTAAAGTTCCTAAGATAAAGAAGTTTTGCTTCTTATATTCCTCTTCCTCCATATCTTCAATATTATCATTATAGAAAACAATTAAAATCAAAGACAAGTCTACAGTTTTATAATTTCCTTAATCTACATGTCGATGAGTCATCTCTTCTGTTTTATCCACTAGCTCCTTTCAATAAAAATATATGGAATTATTATGCATGATACTAAGGGATTCAAAACTCTTTAATAGAATAGGAATAATATTATTTATTTAGAATTTATTTTTGAAATTAATCAAAAATATACTCTTGAAAGAGTGAGTTATTATTTATCTTGTTATTTAGCTCTCAAAATTAAAGAGAATTAGAGATTAAATGTTTGAATTTTTACTCTTGGTAATTAGTAAGTATGAAAAATTTATAATAAAAAGTTTCACTCATCAAAGAGCATCAAGAAATTTATTTAAGGACTAAAGATTAACTTTTGAGTGTAAATTTGTTTAATTAAAGTATTTTTATACTTAAAACGATTAAGTAAAATAATTAAACTTCAAAAGATTGATTTAGCTGTGCATAATTAATCAGAACTCAATTATATTCAACTTTTCATTGAATTTTAACTTAACTTTTCTTATTTCTATTCTATATTTATAATATTGAAGACTACAAACAGTATGCGAAGTTTTCCTGTCTAATAAGAGTACAGATTGTTGATTTTCTAAATTCTAATTTCAATTTTCTCTCCTTTCTGTTTCGTAGAATATCCTATGTTTCCTGCCATCTCTAGTTTTTCCTCGTAAATTTGAATAGGCTTTTCAAAGATGATATAATCCGTTCTACACCACTCTTCGTCAATTTATGATATCAGATTCATGAGTATAATATGCTTTCTACCACTTTTATTTGCAGGTTTTCTCCTCATAGTTCTACTAAACTCTTAGAAGTACTGATCTTTTTCCAAAGTTTACATAAAATCGTGTTAAGCTAATATATAACCTGGAGCACTCTTATACCACTGCAAATCTTTACTTTCTTGATATGGGATTGCCCAAAGCTCTATCTTAATAGCGCCAGACTAACAATCACTCTTATTCATAATTCTTTCAGCTTGAATCTTGACAGTCAACTCTCTATTGTTAAGAGAGTATCCACACTTTCCTTCGAATAGTAATGAGGATTTAGAAGCAGAGATTTTCTCTAATGATTCTTCATTTATGTCTTAATTTTCATCATTCTACTCTGAGTCTTTATTTTCTTCTAGTGATTACTCAACCAAGAGGTTCTAATCTTCATCCAGAGATTGTTATACATCATCGTTGAAGTTCATATTTTCATCAACTGGCTACTCATCCTATAGGTTTTTAGTTTCTTCAATTGGTTGCTCATCCTAGAGTTTTTCCTTTTCTTCAATTGGTTGCTCATCTTAGAACTTTTAATTTTCTTCAATTGGTTGCTCAACCTAAAGATGTTCGTTTTCTGTAAGTGATTGCTCAACCTAAAGATGTTCGCTTTCGGGAAGTGGTTATGCATCCTCGAGCCTATTATTTTCTAGAATGGGTAATGT
>JAJKFJ010012840.1:0-11986 GCA_027382625.1 Tetmemena sp. SeJ-2015 | reverse complement strand
TGATCAAAGGATAATTCAGCCGCGGTAGGTAAGCAATATTTTTGAAGAATTAACTTTCCCAAATTAAATAGTATATTTAATTTGATTTCATAAAAATTTCATTTCAAATGGGTTCCTACAATAATAAGCGGTAGAAAATCTAGAGATTATTTATTAAATATATGTTCCTTGAGTATAGCAATTTTTATTGAGAAAATAATTTAAGAGAATCTCATAATCAAGGATTTTTTTAATTTTTAAGTCAGTTAATCTTCTTAAATGAAATTCATCTAAAATATTTCTTCTAAAAACTAAGTTTTGTTTATAGAATTAATTTAAATTTAAATTAAAATTGGATTGAATCCCTTCGTATATGACTCCTATAGTAATAGCTGTAGAACAAATTCATATTATATTTCAATAAGCGGGGGAGGGAACGGAATGGCAAATAAACTTAAAAATTGCTCAATAAAGCTAAAATTGAACGAAAATGCCAAAAAATTGAGAGATTTTTGCTTTAAAAATTTCCATGAGGCTCAAAATTTAGGATTTCAGATTTCTCTGAAAATATCTAAAAGCATATTATAATTATAATTTACATGAGTTATTTGATTATCCTGGGTTTTCTTCGCTTCTTTAATCACTGAGTCACATTTATGCAATTTTATAGTCTGATACTTCAAAAGACTTTGGATAATATAAATTAAAATCCAACATAAGTGGAATAAATCAAGCACCTTATTTGATTAAATTCAATGTCAATTCTAAAATTAAGAAATACGCATGCTATCTTCTCAACAAAATTATTACAGAGCCCTTTTATATTATTTAAATTCAAATATTAAAGCATTGCAAGAGATATTATTATCTTAATTTTGTCCTTCTTGCAGTATCCCTTCTTAATAAATATAGTCAAGGTGAGATGCTTATAAAGTTGAGAGGAAGGCAATCAAAGCAATGATAGAAAAATGAAGGGCCAGATTTAGTTAAGGAATATATATTGGCGTAACTTCATAAAAATACTAAGTTTTTATAGGTAAATTAGACTTATAGTAGGTTTTTAGATACTTTCAGAGGAATTTTTAAATCATAAATTTTGAGCCTTATGTATATTTAAAAAGCAAAAATCTCTCAACTTTTGCCTTGTTATGCGATTTTTTAGTTTTTTTTTTACCATAAAATGGAATGAGGTTAACTTCCGTCTCCCCCTAGCCAAATAAGCTTTAGAACAAGCCCCATTTTCATATACCTATTTTACAATTTAGCGGCCATCAATTTACAACTCTTCAGTTATTATTTGAACTTAATTCATATTTTAATTTAAATTAAACTTTATAGTTTAGAATTTAATGGACATCAGTTGAAGCAGATAATTAAAATGATTAAAAAGCAAGAATAAAATCAACGCATATTAGATTATTATGATATAACTCTATAAATATAGACAGAGTATAGTCTTTTTATCTTAACAGCCTGATTTAAGTGGGGGATAAACTTTTCAATTAGTAGTAGAATAATAGAATTAAAATCTTTCAATGCAGTTAATCTTATGGAAGAGGAATGCTTTGTATCTAATTTTGGATGAAAATCAAAATTAATTTTTGATCATCCAACTTGTCTTCAAAAAATTAGGAATATCCTTGCTATTTTTAATACTTTGATTATTAGAACTTGTTTAGTATTTACCCATTCTATATTTATTTTAATTCTAAACTCTATTATATATTAAATTTGACGATTGGTATGTAGAAAAGACTCTTCCATATATGGTAAGGCTATTATCTGAAGTACCATCCGAAAAGGAGTAGTCTCCAAAGATTTCAATGCTAGCTCCTGCTGAGTTAGTGTGAAATTTTATATTAACATTATAATTTATGCTTCAGAGAACTTTAGATTTTTTATCTTTAGAAAATTTTTTTATTCAGAAAAATAATATTTGTTATTCTGAATGCATATTTATTTTTGTTTTACAAATTAAAAGTCATTCTTACTAAAAATCATATTAACCTTAAATATTCGATAATTCTTCTATTAAGCAGATTTATAGAAGGTTTTAGTTGAGTCTTTATTATCGCTTATCATTATTAGACAAAGTTTTTGTCTCTCACATTTTATAAATTATTTTGAAAAATTAACTCTTATCTAAGCTTAGATATATATTTCATTTCAGCAAAAATTTCTCAAATACTTAAAATATCATTTTTTTCCACAAAGAAAATACTTCACAGAAAATTTTTCTAAAATATAGACTCTCTATTGTAAATAAACAATCAAATAAGTGTAAATTGAAGAATTAAATAATTAAAAGATAAAACACTAATACAATTGACCTGGCTTTTATAATTTAATTAAAAAAATAAAATAATCATTTTAGATTTAATTTTAACAACAACATTCTAACTCATTCTGTAATATAACTGCAGGAAATTATAACAACTATAAACCTATAACCAAATAAAACTAATTCTTTTTCTATTTGATAATAAAACGAATCAAATCATGATTGTAATAAAAAATATCTTGCCATAATCTCTGTTGTTTTAAGATGTCTCTTTCAGGGGATTTGTTTAAATATATTAATGATAACAAATTGTAATAACCTAATTTAAAGGCACTAAAATTGATAGTGTCAACTTGAACAGGAGTATTATACTCTCTGACTTAGAATTAAACCGAAGTCTCTGCGAAAATATAATTGGTGTTATCTTTAAATAAATAATTATTTTAACTATCGGAGATGATTACTTAAAAGTTAACTTTAAAAGTGTTTGAATTTTTAATGACTAAGGTATAGGTATCTACTTCCAGAGGAGATTGTAATAAATAAAAATAAGATGTAAATTTGGAAGTTGCGATAGCATATGCAATAATAATATTTAATAGTGGGCCCGAAGTTAGTTTAAGCTGGAATGGTCATAATTTAAATTATTTGCATTTATCACAGTGGCCACAGCATTTTAATTATAATTTAAGCGGTGGTGGAGTAAGAATTGAAAATGTTAATGGTCAGACATAAATTAATTGAATTATAAATAAAAAATTTTATTTTCTGAGACCGAAAGAAGTTGGAGAAGATGCAGGTGGGATGTAAGGAGTTAAAAAAAAATATGGAATTTTAGTCAGAGTATCAAATAGGAAAACTTCAAGAAGAATGATGTCTCCTGCTCTGTATACAACACGGTCAGTAGTTGGGAATGCGCTGAGTCTGAGGTTTGAAGAGGGGAACATATCGGCGTAGAGCTGAGTGTGGGCGTTAGTGAGGCGGGTCAAGTTTAGCTTTTAGGCCGTGCTCTGTGAGCCAGAACTCAAATCTTATTTTCATTAAAGCTCTCCGCGTTACTCGCAGAGAAGCTGGATGCATCATTGCAGATTTATATGAAAACCTAATTTATAAGGATTTATTTTATTTAAAAATAATGAAGATTAAAAGAGAGCAAATAAATTATTTCTTTGATTTAAGATTTGATTACTTTAATATAACCTCTCCTATTTGTTATATTTATAATTTATTTTAAAATATCTAAAGAGATTGATATAAAATTGCCTTAATTGAATTATAAAGCCCTCCCTTATAATAAATAGTACTCTAATCACATTCAAATTAAATAAGAACTTTAATAATTACTCTATTAACTCAAATATTTATGTAATATACAAAAATAAAATCTTCTTTAGAAGTATATGGCGACTAATTCGACGATGACACCGAAATGATGACATAAATTTAGAGAAAAGGTAAAATATTTCATCAAACTAGAATAATGTGAAGGTTTTCTAGGACAACTTTTAACAAACTTTAGATATAGCAAAAATGCTAAGGAAATTAGAAATGTGTTTTAAATAATTAGAGCAAAATTTTAACTTCTCATTCTGTTGATTTCAGGATATACCTAATGTTGATCATTTTATTAAGGTAAAAGCTCCTTGTAGGGATATAACTTTATAGAATATTAGAAACTTAATATATCATTACTAATTTCTTGTTTCTTTAGAAGTCCAATAGGAAAGAAGTTTTACTCATGAGCTTAGGACAACCCTCAACCTTAGTAAAGCAAATATGAAAGATAAAGATATCTCCTCTAATTTAAGCATTGTATGTCATTTCAAAAAAGAACTACAAGAGTCAGTTCAGATTGGACTTCCGATCTTTCTTCTAAAAAAACAATTCATTTAACATTTTAAGAAGAAAGAAGTATAAAATTTCTTCTTAGAAACTATGTCACTAAGTTAAAATAAAAATTTATACTTTCAGAGCAAAGCTTTTTTAATCAGGGGGAGAGATATGTACGATCTTTTAAAGAGTTACAGATATGTCGGAGTGCGAAAGTTTTATCCCTGAACATTTGCTTATGAATTTAATATGATATAAATTTAAATATTCCTATCACCACTTTTATTAGCATTTTTGCAAAGATCCGCTAAATTTAAAATTCTTTAAATACCTTCTTCTACTCTATAGATTTTAAGTTCGTAGTTTTATATAGAAAATTATTGCTGATGATTGAGTAATTTAAAGAATTAAGGAATGTTGAATAATTTTGAGAAATCTACTGTGATTTAATGGTTTCACTAATTTCCTGACAATGTTAAATTTGGTTGTAATACATACAAGTGCCTTTTAATATTTCATTTATAATTAGGTATTCCTTTAAATTGAAGAATTAAAAAATATAAGTTATGCATGATGGCAGTTAATTCACTGATTGTTCCTTAATCTATAATTTGTTAGGAACTTATATATATAAATAAAAAAAATTTCTTGTTTTTTCATTGTTGTTCTTACCAACAAGGATTTATGATGCCAGCTCTCATAGAGTAATTTAATTTTAATTTAAACTCTTATCACTAATACCTTTTAAAAGATAGATTCTTGAAATAGTCAGTGATGAATATAATTATATTGAAGGTTAAAATTAGCATCCTATTAATTTTTACTCTAGTTAATAAAATCCTATTAAAGACAGATTACTGTATTAAGTAAGGATCATTAAATATGGTAAAATAATAAAATAACAAAATTCTAGAAATAAAAGGGTACTAAAGTAAAACTAGAAGTTATAACTCTATTTTAGCTGTATATTTTATTAATGATTATTAAAATAGAAATAAGATCCTCAGTAAAAAGTTGTTAACCAAAGAAAGTTATTATCTTTTGACAACTATTTTTAACATGCATAAATAAATTTAAATTTTCTTTTGATATTATCCTTAATACTTTAACTTACAAAATTAAATTTAAATTAGTAGTAATTGAAACTTTTTATTATCAGAAAAAGACTCAGTTGAATTATTTAAATTAGGAACTCGATAGTTTTAATAAATTTCAATAAATGATGAAATAACGTTTGCATATAAATAAAATTAATCTTTATTTTTATATTGAAAAAATATAAATTTATTTAATTTAATAAATTGTGCCCAAACGCATAATTTTTAAAAGCAAAATGAATATTTAAAACCTCGTAAATTGAAATTGTTATTTGAATTAATTCTTTTCGAATATTTCATAAAAAAGCAAAATTTTTGTTTAATGAGGAATTAATTAGAAAATTAAACAATAAATTTTAATTCATAAAGTATTAATTAATCTTATTAAAAATTAGATAAAACTCTATGAGTTTCAATCGTATTAACATACATTTTCTTTTATAAATCTATGTGAAAAATATTTAATTAAAAGAAAATATATTAATAAAGTTGAGATAGAAATAATCACAGATATTATAAGGATTTGAATAATTAAATTATAATTATGTAGCTTTGAAATTAATATTTTGAGTCAAATAATTTTAGTTGTAATAAGAGAAAAAAAATTAGCGTTGTTAATCCTTTAAAAGTAAAATAATATATTTAGATCAAAAGAGAGAGAAGGAGAGAGAGAGAGTAAAATTAAATAAACAAGTTTAAATAGCATGTAAAGTTCAAAATTTAGTATAATTATTAACTAAGGAAAATCTAAAATTTCAGCTTTATTTTATATATAATTTGGAGCTTAAAGTAATAAATAATTTATATCTGAGAACAATCACTAAACAGTTCCGCAAGAATAAAATTTCAAATAAATTTTAGCATAAGCCAATAAAATCGAAAATTACCAAATAAATAATTACAATTTTACATTTATCTTTTATGTGGCCCCGTGACAAACTATATTGAGGGAAGCAACGGCTAAAATATTTTGCGTAAAATTATAGCTTGCCCTCATCTTTTGAATAACCTTCAATCACAATGACTCTTAATGACAACGTCATTATATAATTAATTGTATAAAGCAATTTTGAATTTTATTACCCAATTTAACATTAACAAAAGATTAATAGCCTGTTTTAAAAGAATTATTTAATACCCAAGAATAATTTACCTGAATTATTTAAATAAATGAAAGAAGAATTTATTTAAAAATATTCTGTCTTGTTTAAATAGAAATAATAGTCTTATCATTAATACTAGAATTAAATTTACGAATGAATCCTAATTTCATTTTTCTCAAATTCTTTCATATATTTTTAATTTTAATAAATTAATTTTTTAAGGTGAGAGCTTGAAAATACTAGAAGCCGAAAAGGCAACTATCTTCTAAGCAGAGATACTTCAAGCTTCTGGCTTAAATCTTATGTATTCTTTATCACTCAATTTTTATAATAAAAATATTCTATTTTGTATTTAAATTTATTTTTTAACCTCATTAGTAAATTATTCTCAATAATTTAATAATTTATAATTAATATATTTAAAAAGATGGAATATAAGCGAGGGGTATATAAAGGATTCTCTATAAAATTAAATTAATTTAAATTATTTCGTTTATTTATTAATTTAATTATTAATTTCCTTTTAACAAAGTTTAAAGAAGAAATATTTAATGTTAAAAGGAAAAAGATAATTATTAATTCTTAATAATTGGCCATGAGAGTGAAGATTTATTTTGAAAATAATTAAGGAAAATATTTGATCAACTTTAAAATTTTAGGAAAAAAAAATCACATAAATTTAGCTTTAAATATAAACTCCGACTTAAACTTAATATGCTTTTATTAATGAATTCTATTTTATGATAATACAAAGTTTTAATACAATTATAATTTAAATTTTGTCATCATCTTTAAGACCATTATTATTTTTGCGAATTTTAAAAATATTTTATGATTTTTTAAATTATCCTCTTCAGTGTTTTTATAATAATATCTATGAGTAAAAGAATTTTATTCTTAGGTGGAGGACTGTTCACAGTCCTCTTAGCATCTCTAGCAGTCTACTAGAGTTACTATGATGCGTCCAGCTTCTCTGCGAGTAACGCGGAGAGCTTAAATGAAATAGGATTTGAGTTCTGGTTCACAGAGCACGGCCTCAAAGCTAAACTTGACCCGCCTCACTAACGCCCACACTCAGCTCTACGCCGATATGCTCCCCGCTTCCAACCTCAGACTCAGCGCATTAAATATCTTTATAATTATCATAAATTTATATTTTAGTAATAACGATAATGAATTAGAATAGCCCGTAATTAGTATAAGCTTATTAAAAGCAAATTCAGTATTTATTAAAAAATTTAAAAATAGGTAAGTGATTTTTTCGTTATTTAAATAGCAAAAGTTATTGGCTTTATAAGTAATAATTTTACCTAGATAAGAATAAGGATAATCTTAATTAGAATAAATTACATCGATAAACTATTTACGAATTACAATGTCAATTATATAGGCTTTCTTTAAATCCATTTAATAGAATGAAAAAGTTAATTTGATCAAGTAATATATTTAGAATAATTTATTATAGACAATTTATTTTGAAGTTCCATTAAATATGTGAAATAAATTTTATTAAGAAAATTTTTAAATTTTTGCTAAAATTAATCAAATGGAATTATAAAATAATTTTGAAATAATTTTAAATATTTAATTCTAAATGCTTGGTCTATCCTTTTTCATAATTTTGAATATTATTTAATATTTTCACCTTATGAAAGAGGAAAAATATATCCTACTGATTCAGTTAAATATAAATATTTAACGGTTATTTTTATTATTGAAGTTCATGGAAGATCAATCTCACATAAGCCATAAAGTAATTATCATAAAGTGAAAATTAGAAATAAATTCAAAACTAGGAAGTAAAAGATTTGAATGTTAATAAATTTTTATGTGAGGAGGTAAGCTTTGGTGGGATCCATGAGCTAGTTAGTCTGGAAGTTAATCACCAAATCTTGCTGACTTGAAAGCACGTTGTCATTAAAAATAATCTAATTTTAATTCTCTTTAAATATATTAATATCAATATAATCCAATCGATAAGTATGCAGAGATTATATAGTAATATGCTAAATTTAAACTATCAATATTTATTTTAAATGTTATTTGGATGAAAATAAATGTTAAAATTTAACTTTTAAAATAGTTTAAGAAATATTAACTATCCAAATTTAATTATCTATTATGCTCTAAATAGGAAGGATTATTCCAAATTTATTAAATAAGAAGGCTTAAACTTTTGCATTTCCTACTTCAGCTTACCAATTTATATATATAGTAACAAAATTTTTTATAAAAAGCAACAAAAAAAAGATTGAAGTCTCTAAGTAAAAGAGCATTCTTTTAATTTTAAGCAATGATCAAAAGTTAAAGCACCATAACTTTTATTAATCAATTTTATAAGATATCTTGCTCTAAAATTATCATTCAATTAACTTTTTATCGTTATATAGCTTTTTTCATATTCATAATAAGATAGAGGAATTATCTCTTTTCTATTTAATTCAGTTAACTAAATAGATTTGAAAATGTTGGTTCAGTTTTAACATAAATTTATTATAAAGAATTAAAGAATTTTAAGGATTTAAGAGAAAGTTAAGCCGTCCAGAGCATCAATAAAACGTAGGTGATCTTCTAAAATTAAGCCTTACTTCATTTGATAGCCCTTTTAAGAATTTATTCTGAAGATAGTACTAAATCTCACCTAATTCTTATTTTAAAATTACTCCATTACAGAACAGTGATTAGTAAAAATAGGCATAAGCAATGATAGTCAGACTGATAGTGAGGAGATATCCCGAAGTGATCTTGGCCTCACTTTGCAGACTTTAAGAGCTGCCATAATTAAGTGAAATTATGTTAAAATAGCTATTGGCCAAGTTTAATTAACTTCTTTAAGAAAGTGAAGTATTGGTTATACAAGAAAACAAGATCTGCCTGAATGCACCCTAAACAACTTAAATAGTAAACATTTCTCCTTTTAGGGTTTGCTATTTTTATTTCAATTATAGCATAACTCATATAGTTTTATTCATAAATTAAGAAGAAAAATGTTAAAAATATTATTTAATGAATTTGAATTAATACCTCTTTATTTAAATTTTATGAAGCTGTTAAAAAAAGTACTAAAACAGTGATTAAGAGATTAAAAATAGAATTTAATTACTTCTAAGAGGAAAAAGAGACATGATACTTATAGGTTTTAAGTTTTATCTTGAATTATATAATCAATTAATACTTTAATAGGTAATAAACAAGTCAGCCTTCATCTTAAATTCCAAATGAGAAATTTAAATTCAATTATATTTTTAATTTAGCTACTTTGGTTGAAACTCAAAGTTGCGCATCTAACTCATTTAGATGAATTGTTAGATTAGGTGAGCTTGCGATTTTTAAAGCTTAGGTTCAAGAACCTTCAGCTAGAGGCGTCTGCTGGGTAAGCATGAATTACTTATAAAAAATAGGGCGAATTTGAATGCAAGTAATGAATTTATAAATTTAAAGAATGAACGAGAGAAGATTCGAAACCGGCAAGTTTAGCGGAGAAGTAAAAATATAATGCTAATATTTATAGAGGAGTATTTTATTTTTAATTAAAGTATCTCTCGATGCAGGTGTCGGTGCCTGGAATACCGAACTGTTTCTCGAAAATTAAAATTAATGCTGAAAGCAAGAGTGAAATACAAAATGAAATATTATTCCGTGAAAGTAGGGTATCCGAAAGGAACATACATCATTAATTATAAAAAAAAGACAATAAAATAAGATTTTATGGAGAAAAAAATTATATTCTTCACTTAGTAGGTAGGAAAACTAAATTCTTGCCAATAAGTGTGTATAAGCAGAAACTTTCTGGTGAAATTAATTGATCCAAATAGTCTAAAAATAAAAATAAAAATCAGCAGTCTCAATATTTTGACAAAAAGTAATTGAGTAATTCAACTTAATTTTTATTAAACTTAATTTAAGGATGAGAGAGCAGAACAGAATATAATTTTCAATAAATTTACTTGCTATTTTAAAATAATTAACAAAATGAATTATAAACTTCACTTATTATCAGAAACTATATTTAAAATAGGTTGCAAGCTTTGATTCTCTAAAGTTTTCAAAACAGCTAAAACAGTTAATCTTTGGCTGATGTTCATATCTGCAAAAATGGCAGATAAAACTTTTCACTTATATTTAAATATATTTTTAATTAAAGGACCAACTCCTCTACCGTAGATGGTGATGGAGTGAGTAGATTCATCTACAATGTAGTTGATGTAGTCACCGGCTTCAATTCCTTTCAAAATTTATAACTTAAACTTATTTAATTCTTTTTATTGAATTAGAATTAAATTTAAGAAGGAAAGGATTAAATCACTAGCATTCTATTTGTTAGAAATGTAAAGCGATAACTAAAATTTTCCTTGGTCAAGGTAATCGGTATCGATAGCGAGACAGGGTGAAAGATTGATCTCGAAGACGATACCGTTATGGGATCGGCCTCTGTCGTAGTTCATCAAAGTGATTTGATAGTCAACGTAAACTTATAACTTCTAATAAAATTACAAATTTTTTGCAATATTTTGGTTAAAATTGTTTAAAATTTATTATAAGCTAAGAATTTGGGTACTTAAATTATTTTTACTTCGAGGGATAATATTGAATTTTTAAAGTTTAATTTAAAAATATATTTTTCATTCATTGTCCTTGTCAAAGAACTGTTTTTAGGCAAATTTATTACTTAAAGTTCAATTTAAGATACGAGTGCTTAATATATTTTGATGAAATTTTAATATAGGGAGGATATTAATCAGTGATAGCAGGTTGCTATTTTTGAAATAAATTGTTGAAATAAGTAGGAGTGGAATGTTTATAAATAAAATTATTAAAATCATAAGTATTATTTCCTAAGGAATTTTAAAGCTAAAAAATTTTACTCTCCGATGTCCTTTTCGTTGATATCGTTGTTGCCGTATACTTACAAGTAAATATTTGATCCCTCAGCGTCGAGTTCACCAAGGAATTCATAGTCGTAGATTCCAGCCTCGAATGAGAAATAAAATTAACTAAATTATAGGAAAATAAATACTTAAAATAATTTTAATTATTAATTTAAAAATTAAAATGCATATCACATAGAATTTTATAAATTTAGATATGAGCTAATATGGAAATTTCTATGCCAAAAATTAGAATCTTGTGAACAAGAAATAATTTATAATCGATGTAGTTTAGGAATCTAGTATGGTTCTATAGAGAATGATTTTGTTGAAGGGGAAATCAAATTAAAGGAGCTCATATTTAAGAAAAAGAAAACAAAAAACAGTTATTTCTAAATCTCTTGGCTTAGTAAACGAAACTCTCTTCATTGAATTGGAGGCCGCTTTAAGAACAAAAATGTAGGTTAAATTTTTTCGTAAAGCAAACTAAAATAATTTGACATTAAATAAAATAGCCTCTGTAATTTCGACCAATAAGATTTTGAATTTTTCTTTAAAAAAAATCTGATTAATAATAGGGAATGTAATTATTAGTACGCAATTGAGCAATATAATATTTAATTAATTAAGAGTTTAGCAATTATGCTGCCGAGATTGTTTCTGTCATCTATAAGAAAGATGAAGAACATCAATAACTGACGGCATCTTTTGCACTCTGATGTTCTCGTGAGTGCTCTGCACCTAGGCAACAGCATACATAATAATAAGTGGCGGGCTCTTCATAATTTAAAATTTGAATTTAAGATGGCAACCAACCTAGCTAAGAGA
>JAJKFJ010012813.1:0-12003 GCA_027382625.1 Tetmemena sp. SeJ-2015 | reverse complement strand
CTAAGTTTCCATTAATACTTGAGACTGAAGTCTGAGGAGCGTCAGGCTACGCTGGCACTGCTGACGCCTGAACAGTGAAGGGATCTGAGTAGGCTCCCCATCCCCACTTATTCAAAGCTCTCACCTTGAATTGATAGCTGCTGCCTGGCACTATGCCTGTTGAAGCAATATAAGAAGTTGACAGGTAGTTTGCAGTCAGTCCGATGAGAGGTGTCCAAGATAGTCCTTGTGTGCCTGAGTCATAAACAAGATTATATGAGAGCACTACTGAACCACCATTCTGAGGAGCAGTACTCAAGGCTGTCCAGGCCACTTAGATTTGAGATTAACTTGTAAGAGAGCCTTTAGTTACTATTGCCATCTGCACTGGCTCAGTTTGAATGACTGCACCTGATAAATTAGGATCTGAGAACGCACCATAGCCATTGATGTTATAGGCAGACACAACAGCAGTAACTAGTGTGTTATAGGAGAGTTAGAAGCTTCCAGTGCTATCTCTGAGGTACTGCATGGGCAAGGTGCAGTACAGCTGTGCCAATATCTAGAAGTCCATTCCATTACAGTAAGTAGTATCTTCTATGTAGGCACCAACAGAATTAACTATCTTGACTTTATAACCTGTTACTGTAGCGTAGTTTACGTTGCTGGGCACTGACCAGGTGATCTTTACATTTAGGTTATCAATCTGAGTTTGAACTGCACTAGGCTTGGCAGGAACATCTGTCGCAAGCACTTGCAAGTATACACTCCATGCTCCCCATCCATGAATAAGAATTAAACTAATCATTTCAGGGAATGTTGCTTGCACGTACTCTAAATCTGTATTGAGTTCCGAGAGTAATGCCTGTGGAGAGTGCTCCGGTGATTGCATCAGTTAATGATCCGTCTTAGCCTTGAATATCACTCCAAATGTCGGGTGTGAAGTCTGGTCCAGCGATGTACTGAAGATTGTAAGAGTTGATGACTAGGTCACCACCCTTAGCTGCGTTGGTTGTGAGAGCAGACCAACTCAGAGATATCGAACTTTATGAGGATAGTAGTGGCAGATAGGTAGGAGTGTTCATTTAAGTTGGGACAGTCTATATAACAGCACCCTGAGTATTTGGTTGTCCATCAATTGACCATCCATATGAGTTTGAGGCCTTGACCCTTGCTGCTATAAGCATTCCATAAGTGAGGCTGAATATTGTAGGAGTGTCTCTAAACACAGTAATAGGAATGTTAGTGCAAGTTCGAGTGTTGACTATAGTGAGTAGTGAGCCGTCACAGTAAGTTGGTATCTCATGATAGTTACCAGAGGCATCTCTAAACTCAACCTTGTAAGCTGTTACACCATCATAGTTATTGAAAGGGTTCTACCAAGCCACAGTAACATATAATCCATCATTTGAGGTGCTTACTCCGGTCACCTAAGCAGGCTCTTACTCCGTAGAAATTGCAGTGGGATCTGAGAAAGCGCCGAATCCATAGATATTCTTGGCTTGCACTCTGAAGTAGTACTGCTTATTGGGCAATAGTCCACTTGTTACTAAGTAGCTGAGGTTTACATAGTTGAAGTCATAGCCAACTAAGTCTTGCCAGTCTCCTTGTGCTGTGCCATAGTCCCACTAAAGTCTGTAGCTGGTAATAGCTGAGCCTCCTATATCGGAGGTAGTAGTAAGTGGAGCCCAGTCAACTTCAATTTGAGAAATTGTGGTGTCTGTACCTCGAGTTGGAGATACCATTTTATAAGATATTAATTTTAACTGGGACAACTCTGATAGTGGCTCCTGCTGTATTGGAGGGAGAAACTATGCTCCATCCATAGGAATTGTAGGCACTCACTCTCGCTATAACTTATTCTAGATAGTCGAGGCTGTAAGGAGATGCTATTAAAGCACTCATAGGTATAATGCAGAATGAGTTGCTATTGATAGATTTCATTTCAAGTTGATAAGATAACTCATTTAATTGCTTGGCTATGATGAATTTTTATAATCTCAATTCTAAATAAGAATCGACTCCATTTTTAATTGAAAATTTCCTAATCGTTATTAATGCAATAATGACTGAAGCTGAAGAGCCATCACAATAAGTAGTGGTTTCAAGGTAGGTGCTGGGAGTTGTTGCATCAGTGTCAGTTAAGATCTCAATCTTATACTTTGTTATAGTATCTGCATTGTTATAAGGAGCGGTTAAGGCGATCTTGACTCCTCCAGTGGAACTGTCAATGCTTAAAACTGGAGCACTCATCTGAGGTGGAGATGTTGCTGCTTTGATAATTGTAGTATCTGAGAAAGCTCCCAAGCCCCATTTGTTGGCTGACCTAATTCTAAACTGATAAAATGTGCCAGCCGAGATCGATGATGAAACGGTATAGCTAAGAGGGGAAGGAAGGAAATCTTAAGTACTACCAGTCAAGTTTACCCAAGTAACTCCACCTGTACCCGAATCAAATTAGATGTTATAAGAAGTAACTGTGGAGTATCCTGAGTTTGCTAAAGTCTAGGCAGTCCACGAGACTGTGATTTAAGCAACAGTGGTTGTGCTATCGACCCTAACAACTGGAGTCATTTGAGAAGGCACAGTTTAGACAATAGCGTATTAGACGCTTGAACTTGAAAGAGGCCCCCAGCCTTTTGAATTTTTGGCCTGAACTTATACAGCGATGATGGTGTTTGCACTTAGACTGTAAGGACTAGCAAGTAGCACACTCATAGGTATCTCACAGTATCGCTGACCTATGATAACTAAACTGCTCCCATCACAATAGAATAGCTGCTCAGAGAATATTGAGTTGCTTTGCTGAATGACAATCTTGTATTGGCTGACGGCTTCAAAGTTATTGAAAGGGGCATTCCAAGTCACTCTTACTAAGTTATTGTTGATTTAGGTTTCAGGTGCGACTGGGGTATCTGGAACTCCTGAGGCTAAGACCTGGGTAACATCAGATACCGCTCCTGAGCCATGAAGGTTAACTGCAGTTACTCTAAATGAGTAAGTACTTCCAGGCGTGAGAACTTAAGTTGTTGTGTAATAAAGCTAAGTGCTGAGTGAACCAACTTCTCCTTGGACAGTTTACCAAGTGTTAGATCCTTGATCCCACTCTACTTTGTAGGAAAGTATTGGAGAGCCTCCAGTAATGCTCACTGCAGTCCAGTCAACGCGAATGACTGAAGTACTTGAAATGGAATTCATTGTAGGCTGAGATGCCTTTCCTGGTTCAGTTTGTATTGTTGCTCCAGAGGAGTTTGGCTCTGAAGTATCTCCCCATCCATTGTCATTCTCAGTTTAGACTCTTGCTTGAATCAGAGTTCCAAGTGCAAGATTGAAAGTTGCTGCGTTCCTTAATGAAGTGAAAGGTATGAGGCAGTACTGCTGGCTTATGATTGTTGAATCCATTCCGTTACAAAGAGTGGTGCCTTCTACATATGTGCCGTCGCTCTTTCTGATTGTAACCTTATATCCAACCAGATCTGCAGAGTTTAAGGAAGCCCTCACCCAACTTATCTTTACTTGCAGACCTTGAGGTGAGACTTGAGGAATATCAGTTTAGCTTGGAATGCCTGAGGCTTGGATTTAAACTTGGTTCGAGAATTCTCCAAATCCATAAATGTTCATTGCTCTCACTTGGAACAGATAAATTAACACTATATCGTTAAACTATCCTAAATTTAATTGAAAATTTATTACTGTCCTGGTGTTATTCCATACGAAACAGTGAATGTCAGAGAGGTAGAAGGAGATGAATATCCTATTAGATTAGTCCACGTTCCTCCGTTAGTTCCTGCATCCCATTTAATAATCTTTATTTGAAGACTTGAATGAGATATAATACGTTTGTAGATTGAAGATTATATGAAGTTATGGGTGAATCACCAGTGGCACTAACTGAGGTAAGTGGAGTCCAGTTAACTTGAATCTACTGCTGTGAAGTTAGAGAGCCTCTCACTGGATCTCCCATTTGTATTGGAATGATCTTAACTGTAGCTCCTACTGAATTAACATCTGAAGTGTCTCCCCAACCATTTACGTTGTAAGCACTAGCTCTTACCACAACTAGGTCCTAGAAGTCAAGATCAAACTTTGTTGAATCTATCAAAACAGCCATTGGGACTACACAGTACAATTGGGCAATTATCACTTAGTTTGTGCCATCACAATTTGTAGTGTCCTCTGCGAATGTGCCATCTTACTTCTAGATCTCGATCTTGTATTTTGTGATCACGTCTGAGTTTGGACTTGGTGCAACAAATGTAATCTTCACTCCTCCTGTGAGTGCATATATTGAAGTTGTAACTGTGCTCATCTTAGAAGGAGCAGCACTTGACTTTATAGTGATGATATCGCTAAAGTTGCCCCAGCCCCAGAAATTCTTGGCTCTTACTTTGAAGCTGTACTATCTGTTAGCAACTACACCTTGAGTTACTATGTAACTACTTCCAGTGTAGAGAGATGTATAGCCAACAAGGTCAGACCAAAGTAATTAGCTGTAGCCAGCATCCCATTGAAGATTATAAGTAATCACGTCTGAACCTCCTGTTTCTATGTGAGTCGTGAGATAGTCCCAACTTAGTTCAATTTAAGCCTCGTTAGTGTTAGAACCTCTCTCTAGTCCATAAACTTTGATAGGTTCTACTTAGATCTAAGCTCCTGCTGAGTTGGCATCTGACCAGTCGCTGGATCCATATTGATTCAAAGCCTGGACTTTGAAGTAGGCCACTTGATCAAAAGGCAAAAGATAAGGAAGAGCTCGAAGTACAGTCATTGGAATTTCACAATACAACTGACTGAGCACAGGATTGATAAGTCCATTACAATAAGTAGACTCTATTGAGAATGAAACATTCCTATCTGCTACCATAATTCTATAGCCTGTGATAGTTCCACTATTGCTATAAGGTGGATCCCACTTCACCTTAATGAAGATGTTGTTAATGGTATCCTATAAATTTATACGTAAAGATGAGTAAATTATTATTTATCTCACTTTATTTTGATGATAGTCGTTGGTGCAACAGGTTTTGCTGGGACTGTTGCAGAGTAGATTGTCGAGACTGTTGAGAACGCACCCCAGCCGAATATATTATGTGCACTTACTCTGAACTGGTAAGCAGATCCCTTGACGACATTTGAACTTACTATGTATGTAAGTAAAGTAGAGAAAGAGCCAGCTTGTCCCTAGAGATCAGTCCAAGTTCCTCCATTAGTAGCGTTGTCATACTGTAGATTATAGGAGTCAATTGTTGCGCCACCATTATAATTTGAAGTGAGAGCTGCATAGAACACTTCTATCTACAGTTCTGTTGTTTGAGAACCTCTAGTTGGGGCTGCCATCTAGAAAGGCTCAGTCTCAATTGTTGCACCGATTGTATTCACTGGTGAGAGAATAGACCATCCGATATCGTTTTGGGCTTAAGCCACTGCTTGAACTAAGTCGTTATAAGCTAGGAGATATGGAGATGCTCTGAGGGTTGTCATTAACATATCGCAATATTGCTGGGAGATTATAGTTGGATTAGCGCCATTGCAATTAGTTGTATCTTCAACATAAGCGCCTGCTTTAGTCTTGATCAATATCTTATAGGCCTTGATAAGGTTAGAGTTGCTATCAGGAGCATCCCATTTTATCCTGATATAGATATCATTAGCTATGAAGGTTTATACTTGAGTCATCTAAACTGGTATGTCACTAGCTTCAATCGTAGATATCGCAGATGCAGCACCGATGCCGTGCGCATTTCTTGCAGAAATTGTAAACTAGTAGTCTGTACCTGCAACTACGTTCGTTATTACAATGAAGGATGTGAACGGGTAAATAGAAGTCAAGCCAATTAAGTCATACCAAGTGGCTCCATTTGATCCTTAGTCCCATTATAAATAGTAAGACACAATGGGTGATCCTCCTATTTGTGCATTAGTGCTCAGAGCGACCCACTTGACTTCGATTTGAGATTCTGAAGTCAATGAACCTCTTGTTACTGCAGCCATTTGAGTAGGTACTGTTTAGATTAGAGCTCCAGCTGTATTTATAGATGAAACAGTATTCCATCCGTTGGCATTCTTAGCTAAAACTTTGGCTTGAACAAGATCATTATAGCCTAGAGAATAAGGAGAAGCTCTGAGAGTGCTCATTGGAATCTCGCAGTAGCTCTGGCTTACAATGATAGCTAAGGATCCATCGCAGTACTGAGTGTTTTCAGAATAGACTCCACTAGATTACTTTACCAGTATCTAATACTGAGTAATAGCGCTTCCTTGATTGTCTGGAGGTAACCAGGTAATTCTCACATTGACTCCAGATACTGAAACAGTTGGTGCAGCAATAGTCAATGGAGTTGTAGATACTTAGATCTTGGTTGGTAGAGAATAAGGTCCGAAGCCCCAACTGTTTCTAGCTCTCACTCTAAAGTTGTAAACTTAAACTCACTATTTATAAAGATTAAAAGAGTATTGAGATTTAACTTGCTCCTGAAGGAAGAGCAGAGATTATATACGAGGTAAGTAATAAAACGATTTTAGTTTGTAAGTGTGTATGTTGTGGATAGTCCTACTAGATCATAGTAGGTTGTTCCAGTTCCATCTTGATCCCATTGGAGATGATAGGAGGTAATTGCTGATGAGCCAGTATCGGACGCTGTAGTGAGGGCAGTCCAAGAAACTTAGATAGAAGTGGCAGAGGTTGAGCTTCCTCGAGTTGGTGCAGCCATCTGAACTGGTTCTACTTATATTTAGGCTCCTGCTGTGTTGATATCAGAAAAGTCACTCCAGTCAATTGTGTTCCTTGCTCTTATCCTCACAACTATCAAAGTGTTGTATGCCAGATTAAATGTGGTAGCATCTCTCAGGATAGTCATTGGAATGTGACAGTATCTGTTTGTTATTATTGCTGTTTAGTTTCCATCACAGTATGCTATCTGATTGAGGAAAGATGTATTTGTAGCTTGGATTTAGATTTCATAAGCTGTTACTGCATCATAGTTATCAGTTGGATAGCTCCAAGATACCTTGACATATTGATTCTCAACTACAGTAGTAACTGTAGCAATTTTGCTTGGCTTTGTAGCAGCTTTGATGCTTATAGTATCGGATACAGGACCCCAACCAATTACGTTTTTCGCTGCATACTTGAATTTATAGATCGTTCCTGGTGTAACGCTGATCAACTTCGAGGTTGAAGTATAGGGATTGCTGAATCCAACTACTTCACCGAACATTCCTCCTTGAACTCCGCTATCCCAAAGCAGTTCATAGGAAGTTATAGAACTTCCACCATCTGAGGGAGTGACCAAGGCGCCCCAAGTTACTTCCAGTTGATTATAGTCCGAGTTACTTCCTCTTTGAGGAGAAGAGGAAGGTTTGAGAGGTACTGTGATTACTACTTAGTTGGTAGTGCTCACTATTGAAGCTGGTCCTTCTCCATTTGAGTTTGAGGCGTAGATTATAGCTTTAATCGCACTATTATACACTAGTGAGTAAGGTGAGAGAACTACACTTGCCATTGGGAAAGTGCACGAGGTTGTAGCACTAGTCAATGATGCACCTGCACAAGTTGAAACGTTCTTATAAGTTCCATCTAAGGCCAATATCTACACTCTATAGCTTGATAGAAGTATTCCGTTTCCGCCAGTGAATGAAGGCTAAGCCCAGCTCACGACTACTTGATCTTAATTAATAGAGGTTGTCGGCTAGCCAGGAGCTCCTGGAACAGTTGAGGCTTGAATTGATGTTTCAGCACTAAATGCTCCGTATCCAATTACGTTTGCTGCTCTATACTTGACTTTGTAAGTAGCTCCGCTTGTTATTGAGGAAGTGATATTGTAAGAATTCAAGGTATAGAGACTTGTGAATCCAACTACTTCTGAGAAGCTTCCTCCGTTACCATCATCAATTTGAAGCTCATAGGAGATTGCTGGTGCTCCTCCAAGGATTGTCAAGTTCTGAATGAAGTCCCAATCAACTTGGATTTACTAATCAGTGGTTGAAGATCCTCTTCTTGGGGCAGTAGGTGGCTAAAGTGGGACGACTTGAGCTAACGCTCCGACCGTGTTTGGAGAGCTGTATGGTCCTTGATCCAAATCATTATAGGCTGATACGATTGCTACTATAAGTGTGCCCTAAGTCAAGGAAAATCCTCCTGCGCCTGTTGAGGTGAGTATACTCATCGGTACCAGACAAGATGTCTATGCAATGATAGTTGCATCAGTTCCATCGCATGTGGTCAGGTACTAAGTATAAGTTCCATCAGCTTTCATGATCTTGATATCATACTTCTCAATGTTGACACCTAATCCTCCGCTGTAAGGTGCAGTCCAGTCAATAAGAACATTCTTAGCAACATTAGTAGTAGTTACTGCGGGAACTGCTTGCGGTACACTTTAAGCTTGGACTGTAAGGACTGGAGAATAGTCTCCCCAGCCAAATATGTTCTGAGTTCTAAACTTGAATCTATAAATCACTCCAGAAGATAGACCAGTCACTGCCACTGTGTTCAAAGCTGTGACTGTGTAAGATACCCAGTTGTTTGTTCCTCCGAGTCCTTAATCCCAAGTCAGATCATAGTAGAGTATAGCACTAGATTATGTACTTGCAATCAACAGTCTTGAGCCAGTAGAGTAGGTCATTGTAATTGTAACTTGAGATTCAGAGTAAGTTTGAAGTGTTGGAGCTGAGATAGGGGCATCTGGCTCAGTTTAAATCGTCAAGCCATTAGTATTAGGAGTAGAGTAGCTTCCCATACCTATACTGTTAATTGCAGATATCTTGACCACGATCAAATCGTCTTATTAGAGATTGAATGTTGATGAGGATCTGAGAGTGGTGAAGGGAATATCACAATAGGTTTGCTGTACTATAATCAAAGACGTGCCATCGCAGTATTGGGTCTCTGTAATGAAATCTCCTTGGTCATCTTAGATTAGAATGCTATAAGCAGTGATGGGTGTTCCTCCGTTGTAGGGCGCGGTCCAGTCAATTCTCACGTAGACATCATTAACTATGCTGATGCTTGGAGTGCTTAACTGATTAGGAACCTAGGCTGCGAGTATAGCGACAGCATCTGAGAAAGATCCCCATCCATACTTATTCCTCACTCTATATCTGAATTAGTAGAGGACATTTGCTGTCAAGCCGTTCTTAGTGTAAGTTAGAATCAAGCTATCAGGGGCCTCTCCTACTAAAGTGGTGTAGTTGGTAGACGAGCTTGGCTTGTATTGAAGATTATATGAAAGGATAGTAGATCCACCTGTAAGGAGTCCAACTATAGCTGGCATTGAAACAGCAATAGAAGTTGGAGACTATGAAACCATAGTTGGAGTAGAAGTTGGTTTTAATGGAACTGATGCAATCAAAGCACCAGCGACGTTGGCGTCTGATAAAGCACCCCATCCAATTTCATTGTAAGCCTGTACCTTGACTGTGATTTAGTTTCCTTGAACTCTTGCAAATGGTAAAGACAAGAACACACTCATCTGAACGTTGCAGTAATGTTGGGAAACAATAGTGGCGTCCAATCCACTGCAAGCTGTGGTATTGTAGTAATTGCCATCCATTGACAGAATGAATATATTGTACTTTGTAATTGCCGCACCATTGCTGCTTGGAACATTCCAATAAATCTACACTGTCTGATCTAAGTTCTCAGTAACAGTTGGCATCTATACTTGGTCTGGATAGTATGCTGCCAGAATTGAGCTCACTGCAGAGTAAGGTCCCCATCCATGCTCGTTTTGAGCTCTTAGTCTGAAATAGTATCGGCTACCACTCGCCACATTAGCGATCTGTGTAAATGAAGTTCCTGTGAAAGGACTATCAAGGCCCACTACATCATACCAGTTTCCTTGATTTGTTGCTTTATCCCACTACAAGTGATATGATGTAATATCAGAACCACCAGTTTAATTTCTGGTGGTTAGAGCTGTCCATAGAATCTAGATTTGAGAAGTGCTAGTTGCTGCACCTCTGGTTGGAGCAGCTGGAGCTTGAGGCTCTGTCTCAAGTTAAGTGACAGCCTAAGCAGGAGAGTAGGCACCTATTCCTATCACATTTATGGCTGCTACTCTAACTTAGATTATGTCCCCTGATTAAATGTTGAAAGGAATCTGCCTCAGAGTAGACAGAGGTATGTCACAAAGCAAGTTTGCAATGATGATTGAGTTGCTTCCATCACAATCCACTGAATCAGAAGTCCAAGTTATTCCATCTGATTGAAGAACTTGAATTGAGTAAGCTGTTATTGCTTTACCGTTATCTGCAGGTGAAAGCCATTTTATCTCCAACTTAGAACCTGCAATTATTTCAGTTGAAGGTATCAAAGGTTGGCTTGGAACCTTTGCAGCAAACACAGTGACAGTGGGAGAGGGATCAGACCAGCCAAATACATTCTAAACTTGATAGTAAAAGTCGTAAGAGCCTCCATTAGAAAGCCCTGACTATGTGGCAAATCTATTGATACTAGCGACTGTGAATCCTACAAGTGGAACGAAATTCGTTCCTGATCCTTGATTCCAAAAGAGAGCATAGCTTATGATATCAGATCCTCCTGTTCTACTTCCAGTTATTTCAGGCATCTCGATAGCAATAGCTGTGTTAGTACAGGCATTTTCATTTCTTAATGGTCCTGATGTTGGAACCAGAGGCTTCACTTGAGTGAGTCCACCTGCTGTATTCTAATTGCTGTAAGCGCCATCGCCTTAAGTGTTTGATGCTCTAACTTTGACTTAAACGAGAGCTCCCTGAGTTAGGAAGAATGGAGAAACCCAAAGTGAGCTCATAGGGACTAGGCACTCTTGATTAGAGATGACTGTCGCTGAAGTTCCGTCGCAGTATGTGCTTGAGTAGAATTAGCTGTCTGCACCTCGGATGATAATTGAATAGCTTGTGAGAGTAGCTCCGTTCAGATTTGGAGGAGACCATGAAATCCTAACATTTGTTCCAGCAACCTCGGTGCTAGGTAATGCAACTTGATCGGGCACCATGACAGTTGTAATTATTCCAATAGCAGAAGAAGGTCCCCATCCAAAGATATTCTTTGCAGAATAGCGGAACTAGTATTGAGTTGAAATTGTAAGTCCAGAGCTTATTTGGAATGAGAGAGATGTGCTTAGAGATGTGAAGCCTTGTAATTCATACCAAGATGCTCCAGAAGTTCCTTTATCATACTCGATCAAATAGGATATGATAGTGATAATTAAAAAGTAGCATGTAATATTAATTTCTAATAGTAGCTCCTCCTGTGAAGGATCCTGTCAAGGCTGCTATCTGTACTTAGATCTAGCTTAAAATATATTCAATTTTAGTACAATATTTTTCAGTATTGAGACTGTCTACTCTTGCGGCTTACCCACAAATTTAGCTGCACCAACATTTGTTGAATCAGACCAGACATACATTAAGATAGCATGGAAAGCTCCGCTCGTGAAAATTATTTTCAAATTGATATCTTATGAATGGAGGTTGTAACATATATGACTATGGAATTTATTTATTATGATTTCTCTAAATTTGGAGAGACTTAGATGGCTCAGGTACCAATTGGACTGAAGTGATATCACATATTCGTATAAAAATTATGTTTTAAGTGAATCCAGCGACTACATATGTACGCAATGATCCCTACACTTTGACCTTCACATGCACAACCTTCCCTGCTACAGCATAAATAGGTGACTCTTTCAGATTCAAGGTAATTGCCTATAACATTCAAGGCGATGTTGAGTCAGGCATATCAGCACCTATGACTCTTGCATCAGTCCCAGGTACTCCTGCCTCTGGTCCGGTTAGTGACGCCACTATAACGAACGCTAAGCAAATCAAAGTAACCTATGCAGCAGTTTTAAATAACGGTGGCTCTTCTATTGTAAGCTATGAGCTTTAAATGGGATCCTCACTCTTGAAAGATTTTGTTAGCATTAGCGGAGCAGATCCTTAAACGTTGAGCCTATACTTCGTGGTTACAAATAACATAGAAAAAGGCAAGACCTATGCCTTTAGATATCGAGCAATTAACGCAGTTGGTGCAGGTGG
>JAJKFJ010012809.1:0-12005 GCA_027382625.1 Tetmemena sp. SeJ-2015 | reverse complement strand
AAGAGTCATTCTTGTGATATTATTACTGCGATACTCTGAGCTTATCTATATTTTATCCCTTGAAGAAGGATGACTTATCGTTTTTTATGTCATAGAAATTTAAGTAAGTGGTCAAGTCTTCTTACTGACCTTCAAATTTTTCAAGTACTGGAAGTAAGTTTCCAAATTATTAAACAATAAAATTAATTCCCTCTGAAGCTGCCTCTTCAAGTGGAGGGTTGATATTTATTTTGGGAGAGAGAAGTTTTGAGGTGGATGACTGTGATGAGAGATAGTTTTGAAACATGTCTCCACCTGACAAGACTCCTCCTGTAGTCTTTTCTTTTTAGAAAATGTATTTTTATTGCTAATTGTTATTTTTAGAGTACTGATAAGAACTTTGCGGCCTAGGTTTCTATGGCTGCTTTTTGAAATAACCTTAATTGTCTTCTAAATCCATTTTAGAATTAATTATTCTTCTTATTTTAATCAATTACTTTCTTAAAAGTGGTAATTCTGCGATTGTGAGGTTATAAAAATCTGTAAAAATAAATTGCGATAGTAGATTAAGACGTTGTTTATTACTACAATTAAAATTTATTAGCACAAAGTATTTATCACCCATCCTGTCTACATGACATCTCAATCTGAGGACTAGAAAAATTACGCGAAAAAAGGAGTATGGACTATCCTAAATATTACTATTTTTTATTGTATAAATACAGTAACAGACTCATTAAAGTTTCTCAGGCAATATTTAACTATAAATTAGCCTATCTGCAAATACCAGGTTTAATAAGACTAGTTGAAAAGTGCGAAATTTGAGAAAGACTCAGAGAGCTAAGAAGATCTAGAGACTCTTGATTCTACTCAAGAACTTAAATCTCAAAAGGCTCAGATTCCTAAGGAGTAGTACTCTGACTTAAATAATGAACACGAAATGGCAAACTAAAATGAGCAAGAAAGAGCTAAGGTTGGGTTCAAGTCTATTTTAGGAATGCTCAGTATGCTAGGCTCAATTGTTTTCATAATAAGTATCATAATTGAGTTTATACATTTTCATGGTGGTGACTATGTACCTATTCAAGAAACTTCAGAAAATGAATGCAAATTACACATTTGCAGAAATGCTGGTGACCAGAGCCTACTTTCAATTATTCTTCCAAACTATTCAATACTATATCTTCAACTTAAGCTTGAGTCCTGTGACTCGAGTGTAATATAAATACATCTTTCTTAGATTTTTTTTAAAGTTAAAAAGACTTTATTCTTGCTCAAATAAAAAATAGATGTTTATCAACTAGCTTCTCGATGTATTTCTACTGGTTTGCGGTTCAAAATCTATCTATCAGCTTAATGAATA
The DNA here is from genome assembly GCA_027382625.1 of Tetmemena sp. SeJ-2015. NCBI lineage: Eukaryota > Ciliophora > Spirotrichea > Sporadotrichida > Oxytrichidae > Tetmemena > Tetmemena sp. SeJ-2015. The sequence goes on along the minus strand of JAJKFJ010012809.1, from coordinate 10,663 downwards.
GCGTATTTAATGAAATCAAATTTTTTTTTTAAAGCTTAGTGTCTGTAATTCACTATCTAGTTCCTTTTGTAACTATGATCTACATCTAAAATATACTCTAAAAATATGATAGTCCAATATGTGTTTTTGAAAGAAACTAATAAGTCTATAGAGATCCTAAACATGATAAATTGATTTTGAAATATTTATAGAGTTTAATTTATATGGTAGTGAGCTTGCTAGGGATTGTGCTTATACTTTCCAATAATTTAATGAGAGACCTTGGAATAAATGATAATTAAGATTCTTAGAAAAAATAAAACATCAACAACTCAGACTTGCTCTCGCTTTTATATTTTTTGAAAATGAAAATTGAGTTTTAAACTTTCTCTTGCGTTTATTCAAGTAATCACTAGTTCTTGCAGCTATGTTGTTGTGAGAAAGTTGAAAAGTGTCCATTATGTTATTGTAAACGGATTCTATGGACTCTACCTATCAATAGTCTCTACTATCTACTGGCTCATATTTAGATATAACTCAAACTACTCAATAATTCATAATAACTCTTATTTTATGTATATAATTGGTAGCTTTTGGGAAGCAGACTAAATCTTGATAATTGTAGCGATTGGGATACTCACAAACTTTGGGAATCAACTGTGGATTTTGGCCTGCTAGCTTGACAAGGCGAGTAGAGTGGCCTCCCTCAATTACCTAAGTGTGGTGTTATCTTATATGGGAGACATTTAAATTCCTATTGTATTTTATGAATTGTAATTTTGCTGTATGGCTATAGTTTAGGGCTTTTGGAAAGTATAGGTGCTGCTTTAATTGTGACTTGCTTATCATTAAAAATATTTAATAATCTCATTAGAAATGAAATATGTTCAAATTATATCAGTGCTGATGATTTTAAAGTATTTGAACAAACTAGATTGACTCAATATATTGAGCATAGATAAATAATTTATTGTGCATTAAAACTACTTAAATCCTATAATTAGCTTTGAAGAAAAAAAGCATAGAGTAAAATTAAATATTAATATCAGCGCATATATGGGTTTATTCGCAAAAAGCTTTTTTATTTGCTTGAAAATATATATTAAGGCCTCTGTGTCTTATTTATTAAAATTTGAGACCTTAAATTGTAAATGGCAAACAAACTCATTTAGAAATTCACTACTAGCGTATAATAAATCTATGGAGGAGTTTTTAATTCGGCACAAAGAAATTAAGCTTCATTATTATCATAATATTTAAAGAGATAGGAAATACGAGTAGCAAACAAATGAGAGTATAGAGATGCATAATAGGCAAGTAAACAGTAAAAGAGATAGCAACATCAACTTAGTGAAGTGAACAAGTGAAGATTTTATGCAAGAAAATATTTAGTCTGAAAATACTGAAAGATAAAGTGAAGCTCAATTTTAACCAGTAACAAATTATTTATTCCTCTAAATTTAAGTATGATTGGAGGACAATTAAATCTAGTGGGCTTTTATGAGTTACTTTTATAGATTTTAATGAATGAAAGTCCCACTAAGAGAGAAAGAGATTCTATTCTTAGTCAGTCAACTGCAGATGATATACCATAGGTTGAAACTCATTAGAATAGCAATCGTTTCTCTTTTTTTTATAATTATTTTGTAGTTTGTACGATAAAATAAAGCCCCTGCTAGGAATGCTAAGTATGATAACCTCCCTAGTTTTTCTTTGATAAAATAACTCAAATGAGATTGAAAATGATTTTCTTCTAATTACTTAAAACCTGTTTAAGAAAGCTCGGGAGTTGAACAGTAACTACACCTTCGCAGAATTGATGATAACCCGAGGAATGTTCTAATTCCTGCTGCAAGCACTTCAATATTTCATATTTGATGTAAAAGTAAGTGTTGTCTCGAAGAGAGAGTGGAGACTGATTTTACTGAGATGCATGTTGACAAGTATCAGCATGTACTCTTATTGGTATGCGGTGCAAAGAATTTCAATAAGTATCATGTCAGTCATTTCATATCTCATACCAATTGAAATATTACATTTAAATAATAATAATAATTACTAGAAGAAATATAGAGATATAATTAAATAAAGAGCCTAAATAATTTAGGCGTTCTTATTTATATAGACTAGAGCTAAATTTAAACTAAAAGAAAAAGGAGAGGTTGGCGTAATTTAATCAAAAATTATATTCATAATTGGAGGACTATCTTCAAAAAATTTTCTGAAACTATATATACTTATTTGAAACAAAAGAAAAAGAAAGATTAATTATCAGAAAAAAATAATTTTGAGACTATTATTAGCAGAAATAACGAAAAGTATTTACTTTAATTGCGACTATGATTTTATCTTACATAATACTCAGGGAGAAAAGCAAATTCATAGAAGTCATCAATTTATTTTCCAATATACATATCTATGATGATAAAAATTTGATGGCATGTTTGGTTGGAGTATTTTTGATAATTAAAAATACCCTTTTCTAAGATCTATTTGGGAGCGATGAACAACAATCCGAGTAAACTAAAACTCCTGTTTATGTGGGACATCACGATGATAATCATTTGGCTTAGGATCAATCCACAAATATAATAATTATATTTATAAACTACCCCACTTAAAAGAATAATGATGTCCTCTCATTAAATATGAAGCATATATTAGTTGTGTATTAATTAAGTCTTGCTTTCTTTCAAGTATTCACAGGAGCGATAACTTACATAGTGGTGAGGAAAGTGAAGGGAGTACATTTCGTTATTATAAATGGTGTGTACGGCTGCTACTTACTGCTTTTGTCTACAACTTACTGGATGATATTTAGATATGGCACCACACAAAATTAAATACACTTACTTATTATATTTTAATTAAGATATCAAATTTCTTGGGGAGCTTTATGGATACAAAGTAGATCATTATCATCGTATTACTAGGAATGTTATCCAATTTCACAAACTAAATGTGGATTATTGCTTGTTAGCTCGATAAAGCAAGTAGGATAGCATCACTAAACTACCTGGGTATAGTTTTTGCATATGCAGGTGACATTATTGCTAGAGAATATATAATTTGATTATGTAATAATCTTTCTAATTATTTAATGTGCTGTACGGCTATCAAATGAAAGACTAAGAGAAAATAGGAGTTTATATTATTCAAACAATCATTGTCAAAAGCAGTATCAGAAATTTTTAAAGCTTTTAAGTTTATATATTAAAATTAATCGGATTTGAGATTTACTTTGAAGGGAAGAAAAAATATATTGTCATTATCATTGACCATATTTAAAGTTAAATCATTTTAAAACTTCTTGAAACTTGTTGTGTTTAAAAATATTTGATCTTAAAGATGAATAGATTTTGCTTATATTGCTGCCTGCTCAAAGTTAAATATGATATTTTTTATAGTTTATATTGAATCTCAACAATTGTGATGGCTCTCAAGTACCTAAACAAATTAGATTGATCAAATTGAGACTACTATCAAACGATTATACTAAAACTATCAATTACAATATTTAATTTTCACAATACTCTCATCAAAATTCTAAAATAAATAGCTAACCATTATTTTACAAAAATTCAAAAATCCAAAAATGTCCATATATTAACCCAAGGCTTCATAGATTTTAGTTTAAAATTTCTTAAAATAAACTTTATTAAAGAAGATTTCAAAATCTCGGTCATAAGGTGGAAGTGATCATATCTAATTGGAAAATATGGAATACAAAAGAAGTCAAGTAGTCATGAGCCATGCAGAAGTTCAAACTTTTGATAATACTCCTTAGAATAGAGGAGAGGAATAATTATTTTTTAAAAAAAAATTATTTTAAAGGACTAGATCGTAAGCTCGATAGAAATGAATTAAGAAAAACAGGAACTCATTCCTTAATAGAAAAGTCATATATAAAAATAAATGAGAAAGGCTTTATTGCTAAGATTAAGCCAATCCTAGGGATGCTTTGCATGGTTGGTTCGATGCTGCTGCTTTAACTCGCAAATATAATTTATTGCTTGTGTTTACTTCTCTAACTTTCAAGAGATTGAAAAAGTTGAATCCAAATTATACATTTTGCGAGATGATGCTTACTAGGGGATCATTTTAATTCGTAATATTTTCAATTCAGCTTTTCTTTTTCTAATCGCATATCTAAAAAGTTACTCGAATCCAGTACATCTATGTATTTGTAAGATGCTTATAACTAAATGTAAATGATTTAAGCTATATATAGATGCACGCTGACCACAACCACAATGTACTTTTATTGGTATGCAATACAAAAGCTCACAATAAGTCTCATGGCTGTTATAACCTATCTTGTACCCATAGTAACTATGATTCTATCAAATCTACTTCTCAAAGAAACTAATAAGCCTGTCGAGATCATTTAATTAAAAATAAAAAAATAAATCTTTAACTTAGTGGCCTGCCTTGCTGGAATAATTTTGGTGATGTACAATAACTTAATGAAAGATTTGTTCACTTAAGATACTGGCAATGATTCTTCTTTAGAAAAGGATAACTAGCATCTTCCGTCCTTATTCAATTAATAATTTACAATGGATACATAATTATTGTGTGCTTTTGCATAGGTAGTTACAACCTCAGCCACCTATTTGATAATAAGAAAGATCAGATCTGTTCACTTTTCAATTGTAAATGCCAGTTTTGGAGTTTTCTTGTTTATCGTTTCCTTTATATTATGGATTTCAATAAGAAATAACGTTCCTCAATCTATTTTTGAAATAATGTAGAATCATTATTTATTTTATCTTATAATAAATTAATAAAATCTTACTATGAGAGTTTCAAGAATAGTGAGCAGCTTACACTAATTTTTTTGATTGGTATTTTCTCAACTCTGACGAATCAACTTTGGATTATAGCAGCTCAGCTTGACAAAGCAAGTAGAATTGCCTCGCTGGATTATCTTGGAATAGTTTTTTCTTATGCAGGTGACATAATTTTATGTTTAAATAGATATAGTATTCTTATGAAGTAATAAATTTTGCATGGATACTAAATGAGAGCTATTGAGCTTTTAGGAGTTGCAATCATTATAGCAATGAAAGAATTATTTAATTTAAGTTTAATAGTTATATTTTGTTGTTGATATTGGGAGCTCTTCCCTTATAATGGTTCTAAAGTATTTGAATAAATTAGACTGAATACACTCACTTATCATTAGATAATTAATACATTTGAAAAGAAGACATCATAGACATTTAATTATCTTCTTTCTTTATAATATGTACCAACATTTTATTCTCAATAAACATCTATTTCTATTATTAAAAAAAATAGAATAAAGAATTAAAAATAAATCAATTTCGTTTCTTATCTTTAATTAACCTTAGACATTAAAACAAATAATATTTTGAGATTATATAATTTTGAATCGAATCCAGTTTAAAATGAATAATTTGGGAAAATTCTTATTTCTTATTTCCTATTATGCTTCTATAATTTTTTTAATCTCAGATATCGAATATGCCATTCTTGCAATATTTTATTTATTTAGCTTTATTAATTATTATAAAATTTTAAAGTTTTTATTTAAGTTCTCACTCTTTAAAATACAAATATGGGTAAAAATATATAATTAAAATAATGTAGCCATAATCATTAAGACACATGTTTTCAATGGATTCAATTAACAAAAGAAAAGAGCATAGCCAAAAACAATTACCAACTGTAAATGATATAGAAATATAATTATAGAATTTGTAGACTCATAAACTAAATTAAATTTAATAAGATCGGCACTTATCAATTGATCAAAGAGTGCTTACTTATAGCACAATTTATTTCTCCAATTATTCCTTCGTTAATGTTTATTTACAATATTTATTATATCATTTAGAACATCCTTATAGCAAAATTTTTGAATTTATAAAGTAATTTATTTCATATTATCTTAATAAAAATAAAAAAAAACTGTGATTAAAATAAAGAGGAATAAAGGGAGTTTAAATATGAAATTCAAATATAGTAAATGCAAATGAGTCACAAAGATTATCAAACTTTTTATTCCTCACCTTAAAATAAGGAAGACCAAAACTTAAAATCAATTTCATTAAATCAGTAAACAGATAGCTCAAAAGAAATAAATTAAGAAAAGTAGCAGCTGATCCCATTATAGTACAATTAGAATTATAAACATGCTTCACAAGGATTTTTGTCTAAGATAAAGCTTATTTTAGGAATGCTTTGCATGATGAGCTCGATGTTAATGCTCTTCTTAAATTAAATTCAGAATAAAATATAGTGCAAATGCTCGTGTTAACTTCTATAATTTTCAAAAAACTGCAAAAGCTAAATTCAAATTACACTTTTTTCGATATGATGTTTACTCGAGGAATATTTCATATAGTTATCTTTTCAGTTTAATTATACTTATTCTGATCCCAAATAAAAAGTGTTACCAAAAATCAGTACAAAGATGTTTTCCTCAGATATTTAAGTTATTTAAGCATGAAATGTAATAATTTAAAGCATTTATAGATGCGTGCTGACCACCGTGAACATGTACTTTTATTGGTATGCAGTTTAAAAGCTCACAATAAGCTTAATGGCAATCATCACATATTTAATACCCATAGTTACTATGATTTTATCTCATTTATTGCTTAAGGAAACTATCCTGCCTGTAGAGATCTAATATTTATATTTTTAAATCTTTAACATTGTTGCTAGTCTTTTTGGGATAATTTTGGTGATGTACAATAACCTAATGAGAGACTTGTTCTATTAAGATAGCGAGATCGTTTAAACTTCATTATAAAAGGATAATAAGCATCTTCCGTCCTTATTCAATTTAAATTTTAAAATGGAAAATAGATTATTCTGTGCTTTTACTTAGGTAGTGACAACTTCAGCTACCTTTTTAATTATGAGAAAGATCAGAACTGTTCACTTTTCAATTGTGAACGCTAGCTTTGGAGTTTTCTTTTTTATTGTGTCTTCAGTAATTTGGATTTCTTTTAGAATCAACGTCTCATATTCGATAATTTATAATTGCATAAAACATTTTAATATTTGTAAGATGCATTTTAAATTGATTGTTTAAATCGTTTTATGAGAGTTTCATGAATAGTGAGCAGCTGCTGCTAATTTTGTTGATTGGTATTTTCTCAACTCTGACCAATTAACTATGGATAATAGCTACGCAGCTAGACAAGGCCAGCAGAATAGCATCCTTAGATTACATAGGAATAGTGTTTTCTTATACTGGAGACATCATTTTATAATGCTATATTTTACTTTTATTTATTGTTTTTATTTTACTAGGCTACTAAATGAAACCTATTGAGTTTTTAGGAGTCTCTATAATTATTGTTAAAAATAAAATAGAATAAACGTGTAGAACTAAAACTATTTTCGTTTTAATATTGGCAGTTCATCCCTAATTATGGCTCTAAAGTATTTAAATTAATTAGACTGATACCTTTTAAATTGCTTCAAGTTTTAAACTTTTTTAAATCAATAAAAACTACTTACTAATCTCTATTTAGTTTTAATTTTCACTATATTTTACTGCAAATTTAGATAAATTAATAATATAATCTAATTTAGATTTCCCTTTTTAATTTATTCTATGATTTATAATTCATTTATGATTCTACACTAAATGAAAAATAAAAATAAATTTAAAGTTCCTTAATTAGCTACCCTATTCTTTAGATTGAATGCAAAAGTCATGATCATTTTATATGCAAATTTAATAAATTTATTTGACTGCAGATTTTAATTCTTGTTTGATTAATTTAAATCTCTTCATTTTTAAGTCTTATCCCAAAATATAAAAATATGTTTTAAAAGTATTTGAAAGATTTAAATGAGGTTGTTTATAAATTATGATGTTAATGGATTTTTTATTTAAGTCTATGAAAATGAGAGTTCATAAATTAAAAAATAACTACTTTCACTTTGTTTTGATTATTTAAATATTAATGATAAAATAAATCTTTGACATTTCAGGGATGCTTATTTGTTTAAATTAATTTAATAGTCTAAAATACTAAATTATAGTTGATAAATACTTATATTCAATATAAAAAAAATTAATGCATAGTATAAGAAATGCGATATTCTAATATAAACTTATAAAGATATGTCCAATATTAAGAACTAAAATAATGTCAAAATTATACAAATATAAATACAAGTATTTAATTATTTTATCATTCTAAGCATTTTAAAAATACCAAAAATCATTTAAATTAAGTATATTCTATTAGAATATTCCATTTCTTAATAATTACAGAGTTTTAATAAATTTTGAATTTTGCTTATTCATAAAATATTAAAAATAATAATTAAGGGAATTAAGGGCCCCCGGCATAAATAAGATAGGCCGTGACGTCAATGATATTGCTGTGACGCACTTATCTGACGCACACAAACCTACCAGCTGAATAGGGATATTAAACACGTGCCACCCACCTCACATTCTGAGCAGAAGCCCCCGGCTTCTGCATACCATCCAAAAAAAACAAAGGAGAATAAAAATCCGGTAGCTTCGGACCGAGAGCAAGTCGCTGCTCCGTAGCGTCTGGCTTCGCTGTACAGCTGCATGACTGAGTGTTTGCCCATATATCTCGTCCCTCCACGCCTAACAGGATTAGGAGGGTGAGTGGGAACCACTCACCTTTGATTATCTCTCCACAGTGAGCAGCTCAGCCACCTTCCCCAGGGCTTCGGCTGCCATTATCCCTTGCCTCATTTAAGCACTCACCCGCCAGCCAATGGATTACCAAACCAGAGAGCCTTCAGGGAAAGGGCGACCGGTGCCTAGTGCCGGTCGTGAGCGTCCTGAATTTTAACTTTCTAATTTAATATCAAATATTAATAATAAAATTCAAAATTAAGTACCTGAAAGCAGAAGATGAAGACATAAACAACTCAACTGTAGAAATGAAAAATATGAATATAGATACTTCAGCAGATATTAGAACAAAAGAAATTACTCCTGAAGAAGTAGATCTTAATGTAATACAAAATTAACACAAAAACTTCTAACAGAAAATAAAACCCTTACTAGGAATGATATCCATGATTGCATCAATTCAACAAAATTCTGCTATCAACGAATTATAAATATTGATTCTCCTGTTAGTGGTGAACATGTTTATATTTAAAAAGGTCCAAAAAATTAACCCCAAATACACGTTTTCAGAACTCATGGTCACTCGAGGATTATTTCAATTCATCATTCAGTTTTTCCAGTATTATATTCTAAGGTTGGATGTCAGAAATCTTAACAAAGAACAGCTTAAACTGATAGCACTGATTTTATCTATCTATTTTTAATAATTATTTTTACAATTCTGAGATGCGTATTATCAACCACAAATATGTATTGCTACTGGTTCGCCCTTCAAAAGCTATCAATAAGCTTATTATCAGTAATTTCATACCTCACTCCTTTTATTACTCTGAGTATTCAAGCATTCATCCTTAAAGAAAGAACATCTTCAATTTAAAGTTATATAATTTGTTTTTAATGGGACTATAATTCAATAGAAATAGTCAACATGGTTAATATATTTTTTGGGCTTGTCACTTTTAGGGATATTCTTGATACTTTCAAACAATTTAAGAAGAGATTTGCTTAACCAAAACAGCAATGAAATTAGCGCAGGAAATTCATAGTAAGATAATGTTTAGTAAGATAATAAAGACTTGTTTAATTCTATAAATTATAATATGAATTTGTTCTCCCTTAGCATATTTAAAATTTCTTGTAATCATTAAATATAGCATGGCTTTTGTTCAAACAATTTCATGTGGGTTGACTTTTATCCTATTTCGAAAACTAAAATAAGTTCACTATGTTATAATAAATGGCTTGTACGCCTGCTTTCTCACTCTGTTCTCTATCGCATTTTGGCTAGTATATCGTTATAACTAGGATAGTAGCATTTTTTTAATTTGTTTTAAAAAGTTATTGATTATACAAAATTATCTTGTCGTCTTTGTGGGACAGTTAACAAATTACTCTTATAATCATTCTAGGAATAAGCTCAAACTTTTCAAATCAACTCTGGATAATCGCCTGCCAATTAGACAAACCAAGCAGAGTTGCTACATTGGATTACACGAGCATTGTGTTTTCATACATTGGCGATGTCATTCTTGATTAAATGACTTGTTTATTTAATTAGCATAAAATATTATTCTATTTGGATACTCTCTTTCCTTTCTCGAATTTATAGGTGCATCTATTGTAATTGCATGCTCTATTACAAAAATTAATTCTTAATATTTGTTTTGCTCTACTTTCATCATGATCCTAAAGTACTTAAATTAATTTATTTATATATTTATTTTACTTCAACAAGCTGAATTGATATATTTCTCTCTTTCTTTTTTAATAGATTGGCCAATTTTAGAAAATGAGTGATTTGAAAGTGCATCAAATGAGGGAGCTTAAATTATTATAAATTCTATAATTAAGAAAAAAGGGAAACAATTAAATTCATACGTTCTTTCATGAGCAAAGCTGATTCCTCCTCCCGCATATCTTAATTTGAGACTTACTCATAGGAAAATGTAAGATAAAAGTCTATAAAATACAAATTTTCCATGTTCACTAAATCAAATCCAAATATTGTATTATAGGATTAAAACGTATAAGCAGCAGCAGGAGTCACAGATTACTACGAAACCTCGTTGCTTATTC
>JAJKFJ010012792.1:0-12016 GCA_027382625.1 Tetmemena sp. SeJ-2015 | reverse complement strand
GCTTAGTGAAGTCTATAACGCGCTTCACTCGATTCACAGTTTTGTACGTTATGCCATTTCAACGATAGATGTTTGCTACAGTCTACGGAGAGATCTTGAGATAAGGAAACTATCTATGGAAGATCTTTGCGCGCTACTCCAAACTGAAGTGCGCTTAGTGGCGAAGAGTTTGAGGATCAATCAAATAATTGATTTGCACATCATGAAACTTAGAAGTGCGATGAGGAACAGCTGCTTTCTCATCTGCAAAGCAACTTTCAAATGCGAGAGTATAGTGCGGCACTCTCAACATTTTTGCGATGGAGTTGATGTTGAGAATTGGTTATTACTACTGATAAGAGTGACTACATCCATACCTTAGAGTTAAAATGAAACTGAGATAGGATGGATCATGTAATTATTTTTGAGTAATTTCGCGTTTGACTCGCATGATTATAAGTATTATTAAAGAAATTAATTATACACAACTTATTTTCACTTTCTTATCATATTATGGGGTTTGATTGAGGTTGTGCACTATATCATAGGGTTGAATGCAAAATGAAAATAAGATCAAGGATTAGATTCTTAAACCTCTGATAAATGAGCTCAAACTGAGATTCGAACACCTAAGCAGCCCTTGTATTCAAGAGGAAAATATCGAGATAAAATTTAATTATCAAATACAATATACCATGTCTTTTTAAATAACTGTTTGAGTTTCTTTCCCAAGTCTTCTACTCCCATCTTAGAATTGAATCAGGTCATCAATAAGCCACCTCTGCTACTTGCTGTAACCCGAAGCTATGTACTGCAGCCTCAATGCTGTGTTAACCGATCCACTTTTCGTCGTGAGTGAGAGTAGAGTGTCTTTGAGGAAGCCACTGCATACGATGAGGCCCATAGAGTAGATGTCTTTCGCAGCCAGAACTTCTGCTTCTTCGCGATGTCTGATCAAAGGAATGGGTGGCAGCCACTGGTCAAGGCTATCATAGCCAGCCATACTTTCATGGCAAAAGTTGCTCAAAAAGACCTTTGGCGGGGTCTTTCCAATAATGCGAAAGTATGAAGGGCTGAGACATCGGTGTGTCACTCTCTGATGGTGAATTGCTCCAACTATACCGAGCATGATATTTAGCACTTAAAGAGCATCCAGTGCTGAACAGGATTTTGAGTGAACCTTGCAAAGCTAGAGTCGAACTCTCTGTAGATGAATTCTATACCATCCTGCCAGATATAGACCTGCCTGCCTGCCTGATCTCGTCGAGACCTTGTACACACCTTTTTACTTGAGATATGTGATTACCTTGAAATCATTTAACACTCTCATCATACTCTCAGCATCTTCTTGCAAGTCCTATTTACTGAATTGCAAATGGTGCTTTCAGTCTCCTTCTTGCTTCTAAGGTTCCTCAAAGAAGAGGCTCCTGACTATTCAATGTGCTCTAAGATCATATTGAGCTCCCATCAAATTGTAAATGGGACCCCTATCTCATCAAGAGCTTGACTGATACTTTTGCTGCCTCGCGCGAAGAGGCTTCTTTAAGAATTTGGGAGTGGTGGCTTCTCAAATTTTTATGAATGATTGAACTCAGGCACAGGAGACTAGCATAGCTGATACAACAAGCAAGGCTGCATGACTCTAGAATCTTCTGCTGCAATCAAAGGCAGCATAGCAATCTGTATCAGCTAGCATGAGATTACTTTTTCTGAAGCGATAGCGTCCAGTCTAGGAGTGACTAATGGATGAGTGTCGAGCTTAAGCTATTTCATTACAAGAGGGCTGTACCCAAAGCGCAAGAGATCCTCCTTACTATGTATGGCTAGCCAAATGCGCCTTTAGGGCATGAGAAGTTGGGAACTCCTGCTATTCATTCATTGCAGAGCTTGCACTAATATCTGCCTCTGATTTTTAATTGTTGGTAGAAACCCTAAGCGCGTTCATGGACAACGGCATGCCTCTTAAGTTCATTAGGCTTGTATAATCTATGGCAATGCGCACACCTGAGCAGAAGCCTGGGTCGTTGGGCCTTTTCGCTTTTCTATCCTCTCCTTCGCGATAGCCATTCCTTCAACCAATCGTCATAGCCCCGCTGTCCTCGCTTTCTTTGCAATGATGTTGGATTTCCTTGCCCAGCCAAGATGTAGGTAGTATTTTCCTGCAGAGAACTCGCCAGCCCAGTGCACTTGTGGATATTACTGCTAACGCCTTGCGAATGACTTGCGCTCTCCGTATTAAATGTGGGATGAATACGAAATGATAATCGTCAATCATCAAAAAAAGAGATTTAAAATAACCCCTAAGCCCTAATTATATATTGCTTTCTCCTAAATCTGATTATTTTTACTATGTAATTTATAATGATTACGAAATGGAAGTCTTACAGTTATTCTTCATGATCTGCGTTTAGATGCGATTACCATCTGCGTCCATATCTGTTCTCTCGATCCTTGTGATTTTTATACTTCTATCGGATTCCCATGTTCAATCCCTTTCAGCAATGATAAGTTATTTTGTTATATCATCTCGATTGATATTAGGAGGGAGGTTGGCTATTATCAGATTATTGCTGAATTCCGCGATTATATTTGAATTATGATTTAGAGAGATTCGATCCCGATTACTATTATAGGACACATACGTTTAGATGACAGTCAAAGAAAAGAATAATACAACTGCTACTGCTTTCCCCTACACTTTAATTTAAATTTCTATTTAATTCATTTTAAAAATCAAAATGGGCATCAAGTGAACCTGAGGCTCCTCCAGAAATGAGTTTCTTTGTAAGTAAGATTTGAATGCTATTCATTTTCAGTTTTTCAATTCCTATCTGTATTATTGATTATGTTAGTCTTCTCTTAAATTTGACTCTTAGAATAGAGAAGAAAGTGATCTAATGAGGAGAGAGTCAACTGCAGAAGCTACTTACAGAAAAAAGAGAATACTTCTATGATTTACAGGAGCGTGAACCTCAGGTTAACTTACTCACAGTGAAGGTAAATATCCCTAAGTTCTTTTAGTTAGTTTAGAAAGATAAACAGGACCGACAAGAAAATGGAGACAAAATATATATAAGTTGCGGAAGATGGAAGCGCTCAGTTATTGAATCGCTACATAATAAACTTGCATTTCTATACTAAAGGTGCATTAAATCAGTAGCAGTTGTATTATTCTTTTCTTTGACTGTCATCTAAACGTATGTGTCCTATATTTAAATCCCCTTCCGTTGCCAGCTGGCCACCCGGACTCCTCCAGTCACTCTGTCGAAAATTGTATTTTATAGTTCTTACCCCCGATAACGTAATCATATTTGAGCCATAGTAAATTATTCCTATTAAATAATCAAGCACTTAAACTTTAGTCACTCACAAAGACATGGCCTAGAAGACACTCAAAGCAGCCCCACAATGACTATAACACTCCCTCTGCTTCCTCAAGGTTTGCAATGTCCAAATCCATACTCTCAATGGGATATCCAAAACCATAAAAACATCCAAATCCATACCTAATTCCTACTTTAGATTTCAAGCCATGCAAGAAACTTCAGCTCGCAGCAGACAGCCAAAACAACCTATCCATTGCGAGCCCTAGATTTGCCAGTGCAATGCAGCTCCGGGGACACAAATTTATGTGCTGCCTAACTTAGTAAAAAGAGATAGCTCTACTATTAAGTACACAAGCTCTAATTTAAGCTTATGTAACTCAATTAATTAAGACTTAAACTTATTTTAAAGGAGGACCAGACAGAAAAGACTTGACTCTAGTCATTATGAATTTTAACCAGAGAGCTCACACGAGCATCAACCAGACTCATATCGTAAGCAGCAAGCAGCTGGAATCGAAGTTCAGCTCCCGACCTCTACTCCTATCTCAAGTTCTAAGGTAAGTAATGAAATAGTACTTAATCTGTTATAGCTGTCTATCACCTGCCCATTTGAAGAGGACAAGCCTCCGCTTCCTGAGGGATGTCCTTTCAGGGTTGAAGTTTCTGATGAGGACAGCTGAGCTAGCTCTCTGTGGCAAGCATTTTCGAAATGGTGCGAGTGGACAAGGAGCTTCTGAGCTATCTCAACTACTATGAGGACATGGACGAGCTGCCTGAACGCAGCTACATGCTTTCCATACTCGGCACTCTTAGAGGGGACTTCCTATAAAAGCGCGTCCACACACACAATAGCTCAGAATGTCAGTTAGACTTGAAGAAGAGAAGCTTGACACTATCGATGTAAGCCCTGAGATGCTTCGAAGTCTTGAGGCTCAACCCTACTTTTCGAGTAAGAATTCGGGGTTCCTAAGTTTATGTTTTAGAAAAGAAGGGCAGAACTCTGGCATTGTTGAAGGTAACTTCTACTTGGAAGCGTCAATAGAAGAAGCGCAAGAGATTTGAGATCAGCTGTGCTTATGAGGGAGCAGGGTAAGACAACCTGATGACAGGGAACGGAATCGGTGGCCTTAAGCCTATTGACGTAGACATGGGATGGCTTAGGTCCCCTTTCGCAAAGAGGATGCTGGCTTGACGTTTAAATTAGAGTACTTAAGCTTAAGTTACTTTAAAATTAATCCTATTCACTCCAACTCTATGACTCTCTCTTCCATTCTCCTGAGGCCACGTGTTATGGTGCGTTGGCAGTCCAGTTGCTCAATCGAACGAATAGCGCCAGATATGATGTCTATGTGCTAAGCCTGGCTCACTTTAAAGTCCTCTCGCGCAAGTGCTCGCTTGTAGTGGCCTTTCACTCTAGAAAATACTTCCTCGATAGGGTTGAAACATGAGGAGTAAGGAGCGTTGAAGATAAGCTCAATGCCTGAGTCAGAGCAAGCCTGAGCGACCGAGCGAGAGTGATGAGCTCTGAGGTTGTCTAAGAACACCTATATCTTTTCCCTTGGATGAAGCAACCGAAGTAGCTTCAGCTCCCTTTCGATAATATGTATGGTGATCGTTATTTCGCGTAGAGCGAAACCCTCTAAGCCTGCGTGTGAGCTTATCATAATGAGAGCTGCCATGGTGTCGAGCTTAATCCCCTACTTGAGAAGCACTTAATTTTGGTAAGGTTTGGCCCAAGACCTGATGCTTACATGGTAGGGATTGAATATTGTTTTGTCCAGGAAGATGATGTAAGCCTTTTCGCTTCTGCTCGCGAGCATCCTTTTGTATACGCAAGCTTGTGTCCTCAGTAGTTCCTCCTACTTACGCTGACTCAAGCTGTAGTCACTCCTTGTTACCTTGAACTTTATACCATGCGCGCGATAGATGTTTCTCAGTGAGCCCTTGCTGAGTGTGATTTCTGGGTGCTTGCGATGAACATGAGACATCGCTAAGCGAGGGTGCTCTGCCAGAGTGTTGTCATTGAGAGGTAGCACAAATGCTCGAAGATCAATGGTGACTTGGACCTGGGTCCTAGGCATAGCTCCATGGTGAGTGCTAGAGTTCCCCTGCAAACTCTCTAGATGGAATACACTCCGACTTCAGTAACAGCTCTGATCTCTTAGTAGGAGCAATATGCCAGGCTCTCAGATGTAGGCTGCAAAGTTCTGAACCTGAGTAGGACTATGAGCTATGACAGCTATAATGTCACTTCCTACTTCCTCATCGCAAATATAATTTAGATATGGGCTATAGATTATTCTTTCTTTACCCTTTATCCTGATTAATCCTTCTTGATTGGAACTATCGGTGGCAAGATATCATCAAGAGTAATTGAGAATTTACAGGCTTTCAAGCAAGTACCAACCATGTATAGGATGACTAATAGGGCCATTGACTCATAGCCATTAATTTTTTAAATCAGTTTTTGTAAAGCTCTTCATAGCCAAGTTAATTTTTATAGAACACTCTCAATCCTTTACAGAATTTGAGCGAATAGAAAATTTTCGCGAGTCTATCATAAGAAATCAAGATGAGGCTCTACTCAAATGTGTTAAAATAAGCCCTCTAAGAACTTAGAAAACTTATTGAGGAGTTGATTTCAGAGGAGAGAAGAATGCATGAAAGTTTAAAGAAATACAAAAAGACAGCCAATTCAGAGGATGCTTCTGCTATCTCGGACTTTGATAAAACACTTATTTAATTCTACATTGTAAGATTTATTTTAATGAGCAATTAATTTAGGACCTAAAAGAATTAGAGAAGTAAATTTGGGCCTTATTCAGTTAAGATACAGAAATATACAGAAAGGACATTCATGATGCTCTTGACTCAATAAATTGAAATTAATTTATAGAATCACTTTAAATTTAAATGTTAGTTTATATTTAGGACTTGCTGATGGGGAATCTTTGTTTAAGAAATAAATAGCTTAATGATTTTTACTTTATTATAATTTTAAACACACTTTAATTTCATTCATTAATTTATTATCTCTTTGATTAGGTTTTGACAGTTAAGAGCCTTGTAGCAGCTTTTATCATTTTAAAATTTTGAAGGTTATTCATACCGCTGTAGTAATTTTTCAATGTCATTTTGGGATGGCAAATATTCTATCTGCTCTATGAAAAAGTCTAATAATCTTTCATTGTTCATAATAAGAGATTTACCTTATTGTGACAAGAATATATTTCTAACAGTCATTGAAATATCTGTTTTATTTTCTTGGAAGCACCTTTTCAAACTCAATTTAAATTCATCAAGCAGTAGTTTCTGCTCAGCTATGCTTTTAAAGTAAAAAATATGAAAGGAAATTAAGTATTAGACCAGCGTCATCCAAAAGAAAATATTTTTAAAAAGAAGTTTCTCTTATTATTCGCAATATTTCTATTGAAATTAGATTTGAGCGTTTCAGACCCTCCAATATAATTTTTATAAACTCAAATGCTATTTTTAAAAAAATATCTGGAATTTCATTCTTAATAATGAGGTAAGTTTCTTTCAGCTGCTCCAACTTTGATTAGCAAAAATCTGGAAAGTTGCTAAATTATAAATATCTATATAAAAATATATTAAGCTAGAAGGTATTGGCCCTCCTTTAAAGTAAGTTATTAATTCAAGGAATTTTCCACTTTCAAAATACTCACTTTCAAAAAATTACTAGGTAGAGTAATCTACCCTTCGAATGAATTCGACTACTCTCTGCAAATATTTTGCAATTAATTAGGCCGGAGAGAAGTTATTTAACCCCAAATTGGTTAATTCTCCTGTTGAGTTTAGTGAACTGCTTTCAGCCAACTTCTATTCTTTTTATGAAAGCATATCCTTAGGTCTTATTTAAATACACTCCATTATAGATAAGTAATGAGTGAAGAATTTGATTGCAGAGAATATTGTACTCTTGAGATTTTGGAATTTTATTTTGAGTTTTGATAGCATGACTAGACAAAAAAGAATCACTGAATGAAGTTTCAGTTCCCAAAACTTCGAAGAATTTCTCGTTTATTTATGTTGATTCAAATAATTTAATTGGACTTCCAGAGGAAGATGGAGCTGCTGATGGAGCTGACTCGGAAAAAAAAGGAAATAAAAAAAGAGTGGTAACAGAAGACGACGCACCGACTATGGTGATTACAGTGCTACTAGAGTAATCAGAGAAAAGATTGACTTACTATGTAAGGATTGATCACCATCGATGACTAGACACTGACAGCGGTCACCCTATGACTACCACTATGAGGCACCCTGAATCAGACACCGGAGGCAGAGTGCACGCTCTCTTCGGCCAGTCCACTGATCCCCCCGAGTGACTTGCAGCTCACGCCCCCAGTCAGGGAGGGTTTGAACGGCAGGTATTCCTGGCCATTGTCCTGTGCAGTGAGTGGCAACGCCCGCGTCCTCTTGCAGCTATCGGCTGTGGGCCCCCTGGTCAGTGGTCAGTACGTCTAGAGAGTACCGAGGGAGACCGTATGAGCCCCCATATTTATGAGGAGGACAGGTGGGGGGGTTAAATAGTCAAACCAATAATAATTAAATGTCTCTAATTCCTAATCTCTAATCTTCTTCTGGAAGTCCTATTTGATATAGCTGGAATTTTAATTAAAATCGGTGATTGGTTAAAATAATAAATGGAGATTTCTAACTTCGTGTCAGTTGAAATCGCAGATTCGGCCCCTGATCTGCAGATTGTTCGATAGAGAATCAAAAATTAATATGAGTTTCATCTTTAACCATCTTCACAGGACCTCTCAGCAGCGAGATATGTCGCGCGCATTCTTCGTTATCTTCATCATCATCTTCATCTGAACTTGTGTCGCTTATAACTCTTGACTGAGAGCTCCCACACAAAAGTTGCAAGGATAAAAAGTTCTTAGAATTTCATGCTGAATCGAATGGTGTAATTATTATTAAAATCTGACACACTTCAACTGTCTCGGATTTATTCCATTTTAATTTAATATCTAATTTAATTCTCTTTTTTATTAAATTCTCGGCTATAATGTTGAGTTGTTTAATTAAGTCTGATCTTTAGATTGGAACTTGATTATTCTTTTTCATACTCAATAATTCATCATTCATCATCAATATGTTGATTCATTCATTGAGATGTTGTTACTCGTACCTTGATTAGAATCAGTCTTCTATTCATAGAAATCAATCACCTAGTTATAAATTGTTTTCCTTGGTTAATCATCTTTAAGATGACTAGTCTTTTCATCTGAAATGTACTAGTTTACAACTATACTCTAATTTGTTTAAGGGACTATAGATATATTGGAGTTTGATGGTTTTGTCTCATTTTAACCGATTTTTGGTTTGATCTAAATTCTAATCCGATCTTGGACCTCTATGGTATGCCCTTTTAATTTAAAATGTTTAAATTAAGAGCAATTTACCTTTTTTGGAGTGTTGCAGAGGTAAATTCTTTGAGTATATAGTTCCAGCTAACTTTAGAGTATTTTTGTTTTCCTAATTTTAAAGTAAAGATTGATCTCTATAATCATTTTAGTTTTGATAAGCTTGATTTATCCCTTAATTGTAACAATCCTTAATGATTTGCTGCTATAGTTGTAGTTTTGGTATATTTTTTAACTTATCTTTGGGAGTGTTTACCATATATACTTTGTTGTATTCATTAAAACTGTAAGAAATTGGTGTTAAATACTCTTTACTAGAGTTGTTCGGCGTAATTAAATAATAAATTGTGGCTTAATGAGTATAATCATCTTATCTTTAAATTCAATAAGATATTTGCAGTAATTGGATGATACTGAGAGATCTATTGCAGTGAGGTTCTGACCTTACATTCAATATTTTTTCCTAACAAAGAAGAATAGGATTAAGGAGGGAGAGCTCTAGGAAAAAGCTTCTAAATAAAATATATCTTGTGGCCTGAGTTATTGCTCGTGGATTGTACCATAATACTCTGAAAAGGCTTGAATTATGACACTGCCTTAGAAGTTAAAACTTATCTTCCTTGCATTAATAATCAATTCTATTATAATTTAGTTTGCATATCAGCTTGTCTATTAAATTTCACAGATGTGCTGTGTGCGGTAGTGCTGGAAGAATGAGCTGGCGAGCAAAATAACATCTGATTACGAGAGTTATTCTTAGCTTTAAAAATTAATCATATTATTATCCATTATTCCCCGATTTTTCATAATTGGCTAGAAGGCCAGTTTTAATATATCAAGAGACTTTTTAAAAGTATTTTTCAAAACTTTAAAGAAGCATATTCAAATCTATCTATAATAGGCATGCTGGACTAGAACGTTCACTATAATTGTAGAAATTAATAAGTAAGTAAAATTTCTTTTTTAAACTGATTAAAGCTATTCTCATTCGGCGAAAAGCACTTACACTATCAATTTTAAACATAGAAAAGTACTAATTCGTCCTCAATCGTCTCGCTTTACGTAAGCAAAATGAAAAGTTTTTGAAAAATTGAGGCACAACCTAAATATTTAGCTGACATGGTATTGTCAATTTGAAGCCTTGATTTGAAATCATCTTGTTCAGAAAATTAATTTAGAATTTTTATAAGATTGAAGATAAATTGGGCATGCATCTGTATCCTTTCTATAATCTAATCTCTTAGTTCGAGATACTGCTGGTTCAATTTCTGCTTTTGATTGGTGATAATTTCTTTCACTTTATAGCTAGAATATTATGAGTCGCTGCTCTG
This sequence comes from Tetmemena sp. SeJ-2015, assembly GCA_027382625.1. NCBI lineage: Eukaryota > Ciliophora > Spirotrichea > Sporadotrichida > Oxytrichidae > Tetmemena > Tetmemena sp. SeJ-2015. The sequence continues at coordinate 1,984 of JAJKFJ010012792.1, read as the reverse complement.
TGAAATGAGAGAGGGAGTATGGGAGACTTGATTCTAATATGAGGAGTATGGTTGTAATCTATTGACTTGATCATTACTTAATTATTGCCGAGAGAATTCCTATTCTAATAAATTTTGTATACAGAAAAAACTATTTTTTATGTCAAAATTCAAGAGAAATCATTCTTTAAATATAAAGTTTTTAATTTTGGATATATCGTAAACTTTATTCTCTGTTTTTAAGTTGGTACATAGGTAGATGAGGTCTAGTTTACTGTATCAACATATTGGAGTTAACTTGAATAATAAAATTTATTTATAAAATGTGATATTTTCTGCATTTACTTTATATGATATACGATTTCTAATAAAATGAAAATGAATGAGAATTGAAATACTTATCTTTGAAATACTTGTGCATAAATTTTATATGGGAGAGACATTTTAAGTTATCTAATGATTGAGTTTAAAGTTAATTTCTGAGCCAGTTAAAGCTTTAAATTATCAATCACATTCCTATAGCTTGTACTTATTTCATTTGCAAATAGAACTTTAATGTAAACCATTATCTATCGATTCATAAATATCTAACTAAGTTAAAAAAATTTAATTTGAGGGAGCTCCCATAAGAGTTTGAATGAGTATTTACAGCTATTAGAGTTTTTTTATAATTAATTAATTTAAGATAATTGAAACTCATTTATTTATCAATTATTTTAGTAAATTAAGAAAATAAAGCTAAACTCTATGCATCTTCAAAAAAGAGAGCAATTTAAATAAAATTCTTTTTTAAATCTTCAAATTATATATTAATTGAATGAATTCAATCATTTGATTAGTATAGCAATCTTTTGGCTGCTAAAAAATATCACAATATAAATTATTTTATACCTTTACAGAATATTTATCATCAAATAAAAAATTAGTTTATAAAATTAGGGTAAATATCTATCATTGCTTATTTCAAATGATTTTTTTTTGAAGTTTGAACAATTAGTTAAGATTATAGAAAACAAATTAAATTTAATTCTGCCTTTATTGAAAAATAATATGATTAATATGATTATATTATACAGGGTATGTAAAACTTAATCAAGAGTAAAAACTAAAACTGATTGATATTCATACTGATCAGGTTGAAAATTGCTCCATTTCAAATTTAAAACAATAATTATAAAGTACTAATTTAATTTTAAGCTTCATATATTTTTATTCACAGAATTAGGACTTAGACAAGTCTATTAAAATAAAAATCAATCTTCTATTAACTTATCATATTAATCAATGAAATTTTTATTTTCCATTCTATAAATAAATTGCAAGAATTAAAAGACGTTGCGTTTAAGATTTTCATGAATTAATCTCATCTAGAAGATTTTCTGTAGTTTAAAATGTTTTATATTTTTTTATAAATTATTTATATTTTTATTAGATATAATTAATGTTTTACATTATTTTTTTTTTATCAGTTCTACAGGACTGATTCTATAAAAGACGGATTTAAAAATTATATTTAAATAATACCATTTTCTACTCCAATAATCCTTTCTAAAAAATAGTTTATAAAACTTTTTTAGTAGGAAATAATCTAATTTTTCTTAATATTTTTAATTGTTTAGTTTAATTAGAAAAAAAATTTTTAATTAATTTTTATGTTATTTTTTTTTTCTGCTTAATTAGTTTTGAAGATAAATACTTCTATTTATGTAAGATTTCTTTTTAAAATTGGTAGTTAATATTAATCAATATATTAAACAAATGGATATTCTTAATTTAAATAAAAAATTTAATTAATTATAGTAATCTCTCAATTGTGTTTAAATCAAATATTGTAAGAATCAGGGGTGAAGTCAAAATTGGAGAAATAAATAAATGCAGAGACAGTGAAAGTCTTCTCCTATATGCAGGATAAATATAGACCCGCGCCAGAATAATTGGACTCAGATCGACAGAATCTGCTTGCTCTACTCCTGATTTGACCTTGGCGGATAAAATTACGACTCGG
>JAJKFJ010012784.1:0-12019 GCA_027382625.1 Tetmemena sp. SeJ-2015 | reverse complement strand
TAACACCATCTCCATTTTTGTCAAATCTCCTCATCAGAGTGTGCTCCTCGTGGTTTGTAACAAAGATGTTCATAGCCTTAAGGCCGTTGCATGCTATTATTTCGTTTAATAAATGTTAACTTAAAATATATATTCATTGAGAGCAATGAGCCATTTTATGAATTAACAATCAATCCAATTCTAATTTCTTATAGCGACAGATAATGTCATTTAAAGCCAATCCACTCTAGGAGTATCAGTGAAGTGAAATCCCCAGTGCTAGATAAAATTAAAAAGAGTTAATATGAAAATTTTTAAGTGCAAATTTATACTTTAATAAGATCTGGTCCTTCATTGCATTAGGATTTGCATATCTAATTCTTCTAAGTACGTATCAATCAGATCATTGATTCTTGTTTGCTACTGTATCAATCTAGGGACATATTGAGTGAAAATTCTCTCAGATAAGAACTAAGCTGCTGCTTACTAAAATGTGTTCATGTACTCTTTCAATACTGCAATCCCATGATTTCTCACACAACTTTCCAGCAACTTTAATTTCTAGTCATTTCTCTCCTCTATGATGTAGGACCACTCTTTGGTAAGATCAATTTCGGTTTAAAGCTGCTCTTTCCCTAGAAACTTAAAATTTTCAGTCAATCCACCATGTAGTCCAAACATGTATTTATTTATTTTCTCATCATATTGTGGCTTAGAGAGGGGCTAGAAGACACTCTTAAAATAAAAATACAACATTCTACTTATGTCATTCATTTTACCCTCAAAAGTAACTTATTCATGATCCCCAAATCCTTCACCAGGCTATACCATTTCTTCGTTCCCTTCAATATCCAAAGTAGTCACTGGTTGATGTGATGTTTACTGAGAGGCACTAACATCTTTTTCATGCTACTTTGAAGTTTGTAGTTCGCCCTAGATGGGCTTCATAAGTTTTGATTTCAACCCTACTCTTGTAGGAGAAGTAGTTGATGTTTTGCTCTAAGACTACTAGGAAGGATTGCTTGTGCTCGATTAATTGTCAGCTTAATTCATGTTAAATAAATTTTAACGTGGTAGAGCTCTAAGTGCTCCAAGTTGAGGAACTCTATTGAGATTCTCTTTTGATGATTCCTTAAGGCCTGATTTTGATTCTGATCCTGCTGAAATAATAGATAGTCTCCTCCTGATTTGTCCTGAATTAGAAATTTGAGGGCCTTAAGTATTAGCTTATCTTTCTTGCGAAGGGAACTGTCTGTTTGGTGAAATAATCATCTCAACCTTTTAATCTGCAGGCTTTCTCCCTCATTTCACCGGCTACTTTATATTCTTCTTGGCTTCCTCACTTATTTATGATACCTCAAATGATCAACACATAAATTCACTATTTCTACCGATGGTATTTTATATTTATGACTGTCTGGCTCGCATTCTCCCATGAGTATTAGCTCTCTACATACCTGTATGCCCACCTCCTATCTTGCTAAGAGCTTTAAGATCTAACTTTCTTAGCTTCTCCAGTAACTCTGCGGAACTCAGTTTGAAGCTAGTCCTATCAACACCTTGTTGAAGTTTGATCGAGTTATCTTGTGGAGCATTCATTAGAGTTAAGTTGTTTCCTGTCAAGTTTGTAATGCTGTTAACAATATCAGAATTGATGATTGAATTCTATATTTGCTGATTTTAAATATACTAATCAGCTAAAACTATGTAAATGCTGTAGTTGACTGGATTGACTGGACTTGCTTCCCTCATGCTATCTTTTCTCTCCTCACGATTCTTGCTTACTCTTTCCTCTTTCTTTATCTCTTCTTTGATCTCATTTAGAATTTGGTTAATAGTTCCTGTTCTCTTTTACTCAGTTTACTTGTTCATTATTTTACTTTTATAATGTACTATAATCAGCTCAATTTTTTAGAAGAGATTGAAAATTTAATACAATAATTTATCTTAATTATTGGGCATAAAAATTCAATCATCGTCCAATTTTGGCCTGATAAAGAGGCTTATTTTTCTGAAATAGCTATTTTCCCATAATGAGTTTCCAGTTAAAATAAATTTTAAAGTCAAAATAATAGAGTCTTTATATCCATTCATTTTAAATAAGAGCCTTAAACTCCTGATTCTTTTTTTGCAGCTAATAATCTTATGTTTGTTTGTTTGTTTTTTTTTAAACAATTTCTCATTTATCATACCTTCCTCAATTCAAAATCTCTTTTATTAAGGATAAAAATTCTTACTCTCAATTTATTGATAAGCAAGATGATAATTATATTCTTTTATCAAAAATATAAAAGATGAATGACAGAAGTCTCATAGCATTTATTAAGCAAATTACAATTTAAAAATATCACAGTGATTTTAATATTCTGGCCCTATTCATTATTCAATATAACTTAGCTATTTTTTATTTATTCAAAAAAGGCCATTGTTCATCACTCTATTATGTTCGTATAATTTAGCTTTCCTTGTAAGAATACACTGAACTACAAAATACTAAATATGGCAAAAACTATTGGTTAATAAACATATTCATATAAAATTTAAGGAAATAAAAAGCATCTTATCCACGAAAAATTAAAGTAATCTATTACATTTTATTCTTTGTTAGAGTAGATGTGCTTTCGGCATTTTGTGGCTATAATTAGGGGATTTTAAAATACGTAGCATTTTATTCTAAATATATTTAGAAAAAATAATTATCACTTTAACTTATTTGATTTGGATATTAATGCTTTAAAACAAATTAAAAATAAATTTAAGCACTATTTTAATTCAATCTCAAACAAATTTGAAAGAAGATATTGATTTCTTTTAGAGAAAAATCTTTAAAATATTAAGATTCTCATTTAAAATATTAAGGTTATTAAATCTTTTTGGATTGAAGGCCGTTGCAGAACTCTTCGAAAGAGATAACTCCATCTCCATTCTTGTCAAGGAATGCAATTGAATTAGTTTTTGATTGAAGTGTACTCATCAGCCTTAAGAAGCTGGAACTTGAATCCACCTAAGAATATTGTGCGTCCAATAAGGAAATCTCTCTCAATGTAGTATTCCTTTTTGGAGACTGGGTTGTAGTGTTTCTTCCTCTCCATGAACTTCCCTCCGATGCGGCCTGAGTTCTTGTCGCAGAATTCTACTCCTTAATTTGGCCTATCCTTATCTAAAATTATATTTTAAATAGCGCGCCCTCATTTTAAGTTTATTTAGAATCAGTAAACTAGTACAAATCAATTTGAATAATAAAATACATTAAAACTTTACTCAATGTCTATAATTATAATTTAAATCTTTTTCTATTCGAATTTAAATTAAAGAAATGCATATATACGGATCTTTAGTATTGGTGCTGTTAATTTAAGGTTTCACGCCTTGGAGTGTTTTAAATTGAATGAAATTATAGCCATATTTTTATTTTATGTTCTTAGACATATGTTCTCATTTTTTAAATAATGACAATGTTATAATTTATTTAGTTTATAAGTGTCTAAAGCAATCATTTTAAAAGCAGAGAGTGGGGATATATTAAAAATGCATTTTTTTAAATTTTATTAAACTAATTCGAATAATTATTTTTTCTTAAACTTAAACAGCTATCAATTCTTCTAAACAGTTCTTATATTATAGAATTATCATGTAAAACACTTTAAATAAATTCTGAATAAGGTAAGATAGTTTTATTGAAATAAAAATATCTTTGAAAATTTCTAATTATCATAAATTTCAAATTAATAAGGATGGCTCATGCTTTTTCATGTTTCGCTCACTGGAAAGCATAAAAATATTCTTAATAATACACAATTTTTCTCATTATTTACTTGAAAGACCATTTAGAAAAATGCTACTATCTTATATAATGATTTTGTAAAGGTAAATGAAATTGTCAAGTGAATTTAGACATCAAATCAAATTAATAGACAATAGTAGGATTTACTTCATTTTAAGACAGTAACTTTAATTCATTTGTGAATAAATAACTATATAACATTATCAATACCAGAAATTGCATCCTCGAAAGTCTGATCATCAAGCTGATCCATAACCTCAAAGAGTCTTATCTGAAAGGCCATCTTTAAAATCTTCGCATCATCAAAGCTTTACTCTTTTGGGTTAAGCTCTTGAATGGTCTTTTTGAGAGTTTTAATATTTCCTAAGGCTTACAAAATATTGCAGAGGAGGAGCTCTCTTTAGCTTAGATTATCTGTTTCAGGTGCAGTTCTTGATTCAGCAGAATTAAAATTGAGGTTCTAATTTGCGGAGGGTAGTTCATCTTGAGAAGAAACTAAAATTGGATGAGCTACTTCACTTTGATATAAAAAACTTTTAATCTGGCCTTTTTTATTGAGATTAAGCCTAGTAAGCTCATCTTTTGATTCTTCTACCTCCCTGATCTATTGGAGAGCCTCATTCATCTGCTTCTAGTACGAAAGATCAGTCGATTCTTTTGAGTTCTAGAAAGTGCGAACCTACCTATTACTTCCCTTCAAAATAAGCTTTAGCTTTCTTTCCTAAATTGTATTTGCAATTCCCTAGAGTTCCATTACATCACTTTCATCTCTAATTCCCCTGCTGGAAGATATTATCTCTTCAGCCATGTTTCTTTAAATAGAAGAAAGCTTCCCTCGACTCTCCCTCTTGCCATATCTTTATTCTCCCTTCCCATCAAAAGCAGTTAGTTAGTCAGGCCTCTTCTCTTCTTCCAAGTCGACTTCATCTAAAGGATTTGAAATTTGAAACTAGCTAGACAGCTGTTTAGAGTTTGAGTCTGAGCTCGATAGCTTTCTACTTCCTTCCTCATTCCCTTCTATCAATTGCTTCTCGATTTGACTGAGTTGGGAAGTAAATCCTGTTCGCCGTATAGAAGCCATTAGATCTTATAGCTTTGGGTTTTAGGAAAGCTAGTTATCTATACATTATTATAAAATTGGACAAATTTCAAGCTTTTCTCTTTAGTCGGAAGTGGAAGCTAAGCTCTAAAACTAAGCTATGAGAGTTCTTATTTGCTGCTGGCGAAGTTGGACTCTCTAAGATTGCGCACCCTCATTCTCTCTTGGTACTTAGACACGAGATGCCTCAAAGCTGCCTGTCGCTGGCTCGGCTTGAGGGACTCTATCTCTTTAAATAGTTGAAGAAGGAGGATTTGTAGTGTGGTCATCAGAAATTGAGGTTATAGGAGCTTTCAAATCAACAGGCTTGTTGTTTTAGAGTATCAATGAAGCTTTATCTCTAGCAGTAATATCATCTCCAATCTTTGAGTTTATAATGTTAAAGTTAACAACTATAACATTTCCATTATAGTTCACAACTAATTCTAAATTAGTATTAAGATAGTGTGAATACAATAAAATTTTAAAATAATGTCAGTTAGAATTTAAACAATTTATAAGAAAATTTTCCTCCATTGAGCAAGTATGAAACTGGGGGGAAAGCATTATCAGAGTTTAATAGGTTTGTAAAAAGAGTTATTTCGGACAAAAGTTTTGAACTTGACTATTTTTGAAAATTATTAGAAAGTAAAAATATCTTTTTGAAGACCTCCTCCGTTTTGGCAGTTAATTAAACTAAATTTTATTTAAAAATAATGTCTAGAATAATCTCATCATAAGCTTCGTAATTTTTATTACAACTGGAAACTATTAATCATTATTTAAATTTAATTCCAATTTAAATTTAAAGTATAATTGCGAGAGGATGATCAGAGTTCTGAAGTTGAGAGCTTGGTCTTTGGATAGAAGATAAGTTGCTTATGAGTTGACGTGATGAAAGGCTAGGCAAAACGTTCGATCTCACCAAAGATGATGCTGGCTAAGGGCGATTAGACTATTCTTGTCTTTCCATTCTCAAAGATTCAAAGTACGTAATAAGCTTGCAAACTCAAAAATCTGATAATTGGTTTATATTTTATCAATTTAATTCACTTATTGGGAATCATGGATATTCTTAAAATTGGATTATCAATTAAAAATCTAAAACACAAATCTAGATTGATTAAAAAAGGTTGACTCTGTTTTATTGAAAATTTTAAAATGGTAACTACTTATACGAATAAAATTTGTAATGAATAATCATCATTATTACCTTTAGAGAGCTTATTTTCAATTAATTTGCTTGAAAAAAGATTTAAAAAGCTATTTAATTTGAAGTGCTTATATAGCTCCTATCTTAATAAATATACTCAATGATGATGCTTTTATTTATTTGAAGAGAGGTGACTTTGATGAGTTTAATATTTTCAGAATTATAAAATTAATTTTAAAGATCATCATAAAAAAAATATAAAAAAAGAGGGGGGCGTTTCCTTGACAGTAAAATTTTATAATGAAAAAAAGTAAGTAAAAATATGTTTTTGGGATAATTTTCGCTCCTGAATCTGATTCTTCCAGTTATAGAGGCCTATTCGAACCTCCAAGGCCTCAAATTTTAATCCTAATTCAGTCAGTTAGAGGTCAGCTGCACCTAAATAAAATCTATATTTTTAGCTATTTTTTCGCCATTGTAAAATAAACTTAAAGCGCTATTTTTGAAATAGTGCAATATTTTTACATAACCAAAATTTAATTCATGATAAAGGGGCTAATGCTACAATTTTTCAGCTCTACTTCTTTGGGCTTATAGCTGTAGCATGTTATGTAAAAAAAACATTATGCACTATTTCAAAAATAGCGATTTAAGTTTATTTTACAATAGCGAAAAAATAGCTAAAAATATAGATTTTATTTAGGTACAGCTGACCTCAAGCTGGCTGAATTAGGATTAAAATTTTAGGCATTAGATGTTAAAATAGGCCTCTATAATTGGAAGAATCAGATTCAGGAGCGAAAATTATCCCAAAAACATATTTTTTTCTGACTTTTTTTTATTATAAAATTTTACTGTCGAGGAAAGGCCCCCCCCAAAAAGAGTATTAGAAGTAAACTTTATATACAAATATCAAAAATTATTTGCTCATTTGCATGAAATCTAGAAATATGAGAATATCTTACTTATGGCTTCATGAACTATTAAATGTTATAATTTAACTTTCTAAGGACAATGTAAATAATAAAGGAAGATAAGTTGGAAAAATCTTATTATATTTTATTAACCCTTTTGCACATTTAGGAGTCTCACTCATTAAATTCTTGAAATTATAATATAAAAAAGAGATTAAAGTTAACAAATTTTTGTTATATTTTAAATTTCCTTAATAAATGGAGAATTATCAAGTGAATTCAAATATCAAATATATCAAATCAAAGGCAAATTAAATGTCAAATTTTTGATTTAGAAATTGTGAGGTTCTATATTAGTCACCCAATTGCGAATTATTAACTATATTGTATTTCCTTGACTAAATATTGCTTATCTGTAATCTTATTCATCAAACTCCTCAATCAATTAAAAAATCTGACCTGCAGTGTAATCTTCTCCTCCTTAATTCTTATTTGCCTTGAAACTACAATTCATGCTCAAGAATAGCCCTCCGAGCTGTCTATATCTCATCCAAAGTCTAGAGAATTATGGACAGTTTGAGATTTCTAGAGCTTTTATCTTCCATGAAGAGAGTTAGAAAGAGTCAGAGAGATTTTCAACAGGGAACTGGATGAGATCTGATTATTGAATTGGTGGCAGGATAACCCTGTCTTTGTAAAATCTTGTAGTTGATGCTTGAAACTGAGAGGCAGAAGAAAAATCCCTATCTTCTTGATTTTAAATTGAAAAATCATTAATTTCACATTTCATATTTTGAAGAGGTTTGAAAATCTTCTCAATTAAAGGTTGACTTGCTTTCTATTTCGTAATTTGATTGAGCTAATTCATTTCTTTTTAGTGCCTGAAGTCTGTACGCTCTAAGTCCGAGTCTTTGTTCTTAACAAAATTAGGCTTATTTTAGCTATCTTAGTTGATCATTTTTATATCAATCTCTCATGAAAGCAACTTTGAGTTTGCTTTTGAATCTAATATTTACCTATTTCCATTGCTATACTCAACAACTTTATCATAGGATCGCTCATTCGTACGTAGAGAGGCTCGAGATTTCCTTCTTTTTTTAATGCTTATCATGAGTGAGGTTTGTGTTGGTAGAAGGCGCAGAATAATTTAATTATTCTAAATACTGTTGATTGAATGCATGTCCTTCTTTTTGATGGAATGTTGAGCGTTTATCTTATCAGAGATCCTCTTCTGAATCTTGTTGAGAAGATTGGCACTTTTAGACTCTCTTTCTTCAATGATGCTCCTTTTGATATAGCCTTTCGAACTGCTACTGCTGAAGTTTTCAGGCTTAGCATGACTATCTCTGTTACTTGAATTCATGGACGCAGTTGACTGAGAAGTCTGAACTAACAAAGGTATTTGAGGGAGTTAAAAATTAATAGGTTTGTTCAGGCTCTAAGTTCCTGGATCACGAGCTACCTGCGTTATCTTATCACCAATCTTTGAGTTGGAAATGTTTAATTTAAGAAATATAACATTTCCAAGAGGAGGTGACTCTTTCTTTATCATAGTAAAGAATTTAATAGCTGGTTATTAAAATAAATAATCTAGAGTTACAACTTGAGGCCACTTAAATCTGAAGTTTCATGATATATTTCGCCGAAAACTCTTCTTATTTCTTATAATATTTTGCTATTTTTTGTCTCTAAACTGAGCACATCCACACATAGTTGTAAGAATATAATTTCTTATAATTTTATGATGGATATAATGGTGTAATAATTATTGTATTCTATAACACTTCAAAAAATACGATTTTGTTCCATTTAAAATCTTTAATTTAATTCTCAAAAATGAAATATTATAATTTCCATTTTGAGGAGAAAAAAAATAACTAACTCCTTAAAAAGGAATAACTAATATTTTTAATGAAATGGAATGTATCTCTGAAAATTATTGTATTATATATTTATAATCCATTATGGCTTAATCAAATTAAAAATGATAAAGTCAGGTAAAATTATTTTATTTAACTTATCTCTTTTGCCATTATTCAACATAATTTTTATTTTAGCTCACCTTTAAATTTCACTTTACTTATATTTAATAATTTAACTCCTTTTAATTAAATAATATTTTGCAAAAGTTGAGATTAGAAGATTTTTTTCGATTTATGATAAAAATATTTTAGAAAATTTACAATTTTCTCTTTTTATTTTAACTCATTAAGAAATTTAATGAAACATCTTCAATAATTTTCTTTAAGATATTTATTATAAAATAAGGGTAAGAGGATCTTCAACAACAAAATTTTTTTAAATTTATGAAGCTCTTAAATTTTGATATTGTAGTCATTATCTTTCCCTTTACTTTAATTTTATAAGAATAATTTAAAATTAATAGCTTCTTGCTGAGAGACTAGTTTTTTTACATAGATAATTGTAAAAATATTATTTATAATTAAATAATAGGAAAGCAATCATCCTCTACCCTTATTTCCATTTATTATGACTGGTTCCTCAGAGTCGTTTTGGTAAAAGATGGGAGGCTTGTAAGAAGCAACTGCGTCTCTTTTCTAATGGCTGGATTAAGAAAATGGCTTAGAAATCTCACTATGCTGTGAAAGAGGTCTCAGATTTTTAGACTATTCTTGTCTTTGCATGCTTTCAAAGTTTCAAAGTAAGGAGTTGTGCAAACTCAAAATCAAATAGTTAAAGTTTTATTTATAAGTTCTTCTAATTTATTACAGAAAAGGTTCTTCACAAATGAAATTTCAACAAGATTTAAATTTACAAACAAAATAATTTTTAAAATAAACAATTTATTTAATTAGTGAGTTTAATAAATGAGAAATAATTATGATAATTTGGGTTTATCAATGAGAGCGGTTTATTATTTTAAAACTAAATATACTCCAAGTTTAAATTATAGCCAAACATTATATCTTTTTTCATCTATTTATGAAAATTTTCAGCATAAATTAAGTTTTAAATCTGAAAGCTATGTCTCAAAAGAGATGAATGATAAATTTATCAAAGCAGAAAAAGTTCTACAAAGTTTTATCAAAGATAAGGTTTTACTTAAAGTTATAAAATGAGATATTTTATTCAAATTTAGTTACTCTTAAATGGAATAAAAAATATAAAACCTGATATTTTCACTTTACAATTGCTTATCATTGTGTATTATTTTTAAATTAAGAAATATTTATCTTAAAAGATATAGGTTAAATTTTTCAAATAAATTGGAGCATTTTAATTCATCTAATTTCTAAATCAATATTAATTATAATAAATAAGTTGCATAATTTATAAATATAAAGCATCCAATTAATAGGCTCAGATGCGGCCTGAGTTCTTGTCGCAGACCTCATACACTTGAATGGTGTCATCTCCGCAGTAGAATGATATGATGAACTTGCGCGATTCATCATCAGGCTCTGTGGAGATGAGCTTGGCATCAAAACGAAGGATGTGCATGTCCTGCTTGAACATCTTCTTCATGTCAATCTTGGGAGGCTTGGGCTGGAGAGAATAGACTGACCCAAGAGAGTCCTCAGGGGTTCCATATCCGTTGTAGGGAGGCATGGGTTAGTAAGTGATGTTAGCACGAGGCTTTCTGAGTTGAATGGGGTTTTGATCGTGGTCGTATTGCTACTTGTACCACTGGCGAGTGGCTTCATCGACGTCGTAGATCATGCACTCTCTGCCGAATATGTTGATTTTTTGACCAACAAGGAGATCCTCAGGAGTGTAGTACTCTTCCTTCTTGAGGGACATGCCTGGGCAGTGAGTGAGGATGGGAGTCTTAGCCAGCTTTTGTCTCTTGAGAAGCATGGGGAAGGGAGTCTTTCCATTGTTTGCCTCATTGATTTCCTTAACTTCGATTGAGTTGTCGCTCAAGAAGAAGTTTCACTTTAATGATGAATGACATTACTGTAAGTTGAGGGTGTAGTACTTATCACCGCCATCGTAAGATCTGTCTTCCCAGACGACGCTGTAGGAGAGCACCTTTCTGTCGTTCTTGAGGAAGGAATCAAGGTTCTTATTGGGTCTACCTCCCTTGAGCATAACTTCGATGTAATTCTTGTGCTCAGCCAAATCAGGTGGGTTCTGCTTCATGTTAATCATGGCACGAGTGCGCTGGAAGGGGTCGTCAGGGTAAGACTCGCTGGGGTTCAAAGCAACTCCCTCGTTAGAGAAGAAGCGACGAGTGAAGTCATCGCAGTCAACCACTCTGAACACTCTTCCATATTGCTTGAAAGAGAGATATCCTAATTATATAAATCTTATTGACTGTAACAATAGACGTTAATGTTCTGTCCTAGGTTGAGATCTTGCCAGGAGTAATTGGCGGTTGCATCTTCGGGGCGGGGAACTTTGTGGCGTTTCAAAAATATGCCTTGAGGAATACCGGAGTTCTCCACTCTCGACTCGATGATGTGGATTGTGTCGTCATCCAAGTAGTAGTAGATGATGCACTTGCTATAAATTTAATCCTTCTAATTGCCACTTTATAATTGCGAATTCTGTAGTTCTCATTGGGGTTCTCAACCACTGGTTCTTGGAAGTAGCCATTGAATTGGAGTACCTATGAAGAAGGGTTAGTGAACTGAGAGAGCCATTTTAATATGAAATAAACACTCAGAATATAATATAATAATTAGCAGAGTGAGGCAACTCCACTGGAGATCAATCTCAAATTAACATATGCATGTGCAAATATGTGATGGAGCTAGATTGGCGTACCTGTTTGTCGTATTTGAGCCACTTGGGAGCGATCTTGGGGATGGCATCGTTCTCTTGAGGCTTGCGCTGAGGAATGCCAGTCAGCTTGAGGGGGTTGCCCTCGCGCATCGACTGTAACAGACCGGGGTTGATGTTTTCCTGCAGACTTGTCGTCTTCTCTAAATTCAAACGCTTAATCACCATTCACAATAAAAAGTCTTCTAAGATACGCACGGTACCTATTCATAACTAATATTTCTTGTATTCAACTTTAATTTGTGGATGATTGATTGGCAAAGAGAAAACTTACCTTGGATGGCTCCATCTCTGACTCCTAGGAGCTGGGTCTTGTGGTAGCGGGTGATGGTTGGGTCTTGGTAGACGTTTCCGGGGAGGAAAGG
>JAJKFJ010012780.1:0-12024 GCA_027382625.1 Tetmemena sp. SeJ-2015 | reverse complement strand
TCGGAAATCTTTCTAATTAAGCTCATTTTTTCTTGCTATGATAAATATGTAATTATTCAAATTATCAAATTCCTTAATAACTCTATTTATTTACTCACTCCCAATCACCAATTCCTTCCTTAATTAAAACACATTTAAAAAAAATCTATAATTAAAAAATCATTATTTAATTTAGTATTTAAGTCTGTTTTACTCTCATATAATTGAAGGATTAAATTTTTGATTATAAATAAATTAATGGTTTCATTTATTTAAAGCTCAAAATAGGAAGTTAAAATTCATAAACTTTTTTCATTATATATTTTAATTGAATCATACTTCTTAAAGCTCACTAACCCTATCTTGTTTTGTAACCAATCTTATTTGATAAACACAGTAAAAGATAAAGTTAAAATTATAGAATAAAACAATTCAATATTTAATGTATTAAAAATAGAAGATTAATTGCATATAGATTTGCAAATAATGATTAAATAATTAATTTGTAGAAATGTTAAAAAGTATGTTGGCTGGCTACGAAAGTTCAAGCAGTGAATCGGAACAAACAAACTAGAAGTATGCTGCCAGTAGTAAAAATGATGGACACAAGTATACCAATATAGCTGAGAATTCAAAAAAAAAAACAAGAATAAATATTATAATATCGAATCTGCTATATTTGAAGCAAGAATTTTTTAAATGAAATTATGATCATTTAATTAAGCATGAAATTCTCAGATGTTTTCATCCTTGCGCCTTTTACGTGAGGCCTGTGTAGAGTGTTAAATCGGTCATAATTTTGTGAATTTGATTAATTTCTTGGTTCAGAGTCAAAAACATCAAGATCTCTTAGTGAACTTATCGTAATGGCAGCAGAGCAGACTAAATTAAATAAGATATTGAACAAGCCCCATATTCAGCTATCTTCATCAAAATTTATCGACAAGCATATTACAACTTCTCATTTATTATATTAATTTTAATTTTCATTTAAGTTTTAACTACAATAACCAAATTCACTAGTAAAACAAAGAGTAACTTTCTAAGATTGAGCAGTCTAAAAAGCAAGTACCTATCAAGCATATTTAAAAGGCTACCAAACTCTTTAGCATCAGAGACACTCTCAATCTCATTCAAGATTAAGAATCTTCGTCCGATGAAGATGACAATGACTCACCCAAATCAAATAATGAACAAGATCTTCTAAAATATATTATTATTATTGATCTTAACAAAAGAGATCAGAAACAACTCAGCAAACAAAAATAGATGCAGAAGGACATTCAACTATCCATGAAGTACTCTGGAGAGACTTACCACAGAGTAGCACCTCCTACAATTGAAATCAGTAAGTTTCTCATATTTATAATAATACTATCTTCATTTTAAAATAAAGTCCTCTCATAAAGCTGAATTAAATACAATATAAATTAATATTTTTTAATTTATTTATATTAATAGATTAAAAAGAAAATCATCTTAAAATTATCAAGTCTGATGCTATAAATAATAATTAAGCAAAGCAATTCTATTCAATTCTCTTTTGATTTTTAAATTTATTAATATATTATCTAAGATTAAATATATAGGATTAATTATTTGATGAAGAGAGTTATTTGCTCATAAATTCTATGATGAATTGTTTGAATTTGCTTGTAGATATGCTGAAGAGCAAGAGAAAGCAACCAGAGATAATAAAGAACGGAGTTGATGAGGAGTTAGAAGATCTGTATTAAATTGAGGCAGGAGGTCTTAACTTCCAAAAGAATAAGTAATCTTTAAATTATAATTTAACTTGTGATATGCCAATAATCAGTAATAGTTTACATGAGAGTGGATGACTATCAACAAACTAACCACATTATCGAATAAGCTGAAGTAAATCAAACCCACACAGATGAAGAACACAAAATGCAAGTAGATTCCTAATACAATGATATTTAAGCATAATAAACCAACGAGGCTAAGCAATTGCCCGCAAAAAGTTTTAAGCCTGCCTCTCTAAGAAATAAATAGAGAGGTATTGATTCAAAGAACCTTATTACTGAAACTTTGTGATCATAATTTCCTTGATCATAGATTATCAAGCGTTAATTAATTAGTTGTGAACACTTAATTTGATAAATTTATTTTGAAGTTTAATAAATTTACATAATATACTTAAATTTTATTAAAAACATAAATTAAGGCTTTATGTAAAGTGCGACCAATCCACATTCTTAGCCCCATCATCACTATTCAATTTAAATTACAAGAGAATAAGAGATAATTATCTGCTCTTAATATAAATTTAAAAAGTATCTAACAAGAATATATTTAGTATCATTGAACCAGCTAAAATAAAAATATCTGAGCTCTAAGATTTATAAGATTGACGTCTTTAAAAATTTATTATGAAAGATTAATCTGATAAAATATATCTTGCTACTTTTAGTTAGCATGACCTACTTTAGGTGAATGAATTAATGCTTATTAATAAATATGAAGAGACCACTTTAATTTAATGACCTCAGAGACTACAAAGGGAATAATAATCCTTTTACTCCAGAGTTACTCTTTGAGACTGGTCGTTCTCAATCACTCCTTTTGACGGTAAGTGAAGGTAGATCACGCCTTTATGAAGAGAGGTGGAGCAGATGTGGAGCCTCCTTTCTTTATCAAAGTGAATAGCGAGATCCCCTCCCTGCCTTAACGAAGATAGCTCGGGTGAGAATGACTAACTTAAAAAGCCTTAAAAATAGGCGACATAAGAAAGCAGAACTATGACATTACAGCTTATGTATCTCTATGTTAGCACTATTTATTATTCATATTGAAGCCACCTTATGTAGTTTACTATAATTAATTACATTTGAGAGATCCATTTCTCTCTAAATTCAACCTCAAAATAATCCAAAATTTAGTCTGATAAAGTCTTTTTATTTATGCTTTAAAAAATATGAAGAATCAGTCTAACTCTATTTTATCTTTAATAAATTAAAACAAAACTCAAGCAAATATTTCTTAAAAATATAAAAGCCATTTCTAAGGCGTAATAGAAGTCTATGTCATTTTTCCTTGTTAAACCTTTGCTTTTATTAAATCATTTACTAAAAAACTTTAAATACCAGAGTAGTAAAAGATATACCCAGCGGATAGAACGGATTTATTATGTTTTATCGCTATAGTTAAATTATTTATATTTTAATGTAAGATAGATTATATCTTTTTGCTCTGTTTACCAAGATAAGATTAACAAACTATTTTTAAAAATGAATGTGTATAAAAATATAATTTGGATTAATTATGGTATGAATATAATTATAATATAATTTATTATTCAAACTCTTTACCCGGTAGTAGTGACTTCAAATAAGGAAGCTAGATCAAATCTTAAAAGTCGATACAATCCAGAGCTTCATCCAACCTGCTTTCAAACTTAGCACAATAAATTAAGGACTACTGACCTCCTATTATTTTATTATACATAGATTTAAATTAACTACCCTATTTATAATCACTAGAAACTTAATTAAATAGTTCCATGTAAATATAATTCATAGACTCGAATAAGACAAGACTTTATTCTATATTAAAAATTAGTTAAATATTATGCCTCTTAAGATTAATTATTTATAAAGTTAAATAAATAACACTCTGTAGATTAATTATGACTAAGAAGAAAAATAATTATTATTGAATTTTAAATGAAATAAAAGGTATTAAATTATCTTAGAATTTATGAGTAAGGCCTACAGTAATTCAGCAGCTTGAAACTTGATAATTTATATTTTATTTAATTGGCATCCTCTTTTCAAATATTAATTTCATTTATTTTATAAACATAATAATTCACACTTTATAATTAATATTCTATGAGATCTAATAAATTATAAAGTTAAAGTGACGACCAGTGACATCTAAATCGTTTTAGCTATGGGTAGAAAGGTCCACAGTACTTTAGTTAATGCACTTGCTAGTTTCATTTATCACCCTAGAGATATTAAATGATAATAGTCCATCTTTTGGAAATTGTTTACTTAACGTCAGGTTTTGATTATGGTGGTCTGGAGAAGATATTTCTCGTTTGATTGATACATAATGTGAAAGTTCTCCAGCCGACCCTTCTGGCCTGCATCAGCAGAAGAAATTCTAATATAATGACAATCACTCAACTTTGCATTATCAAGGTGATCTACAGAGTTCCTGTGGTAACTAAATATACCATTTTGATTATCTGGAACTTCGTTTTCAAAAGCGATACTCTGATTTTTTATAAATAAATATGCAGAAGGTGAATCCTCCTAGCTCAGAGAGGTTGTTGACAGGATGTTACACGATAAGTCTACTTTACTTAGGATTAAATATTGAAGTTGCTTAGGTTAAATCCGTATGGGTTTCTTAGATTCCTTAATAAATATTCTATGAGCACTAAAAATAATCATCCTTCTTTAAAGGAAAATGACAGCAACTATTTCTCACAAAATTCTAACGATCTACAAAAACCGAAAATCATTTTTATTAATTATTAATAAAATTAATATCATTTTAACTATAATTTTATGTTTAAAGAATGAAATTATATATCTTGAATAATTTTATCTCATATTAATATTTATCTAATTTAATATTTTTAATGTTAATAATTTCATTTTTATAAGTAATTTTAATAAATTTCGATTATATATATAAAACTCTAAAATAGAAATTAAACCAATTATAATTTCTTAAACTTTTGTTTAATTGAAATTACAAGCTAATCAGATCGATTATATGTAAGCCTTTTAATTTTAAAGTTAAATTATCTACTTAATACAAATTAACTTTTCTTATATCTAGGAAATTTAAACAAACTCAAATGATAAAAAGATTTAAGGGAAGAAAAAAAGATAATTTTAAAAAGTTAAAATAAGTTTAAACTTTTTGAGGGAATAAATTTTAAAGTTAACATAAGAATTATACAGGAGTATATTTAAATTCTTAATTAATCATTAGATTGTAAATAATGTTTATCATACCTTTATTTATGGAAGATATTTTATTCTTTATTATTTGATTCAAATTGAATTTGTAATCCATCTTAAAAATGTATACTTCATGCCAGATTAATGATAAATTTAGAGATTATAAAAATGTATTTCTCATAAAAATTTCATTATCTAGCCTTGATAATAAATTAATAATTTATATTTATATTTATTAATATATAGATTATATTATTTAAAATGAGACACACTTCAAGCTCAAGAAGACTACTCTCGGAGGAATCAGGAAAGAAATTGAGCTTTAAGCAAGTGGGGATCTTTATTTAAGACACTCCCACTCATTTATAATATTAATTTAGAGAGACCTCCCTCTGGGATAAATCCTCAAACCAAGTTTGGATTGAGAAACTAATTACTCTAAAGCTCGCAAATAACTCCATTTCCAAATTCTAATTCTGGCTAGACCGCTTCGAAGCGATTTGGAAACTTCTTTTTCAGCAAAGCCTCAGTCAATGATAATAGAGCATCATTAGATTAACGAGACATTAATTCTAGAAACACTTTTCATCCTGATGGGATTTTCACTTAGCAAATTGCCGACATCCATAAGAAAGACAACTAACTCATCAAGGTAATTCACACATACTCACTCTTCATCATCATTATTTATCTTATAGACTTTGGAAGTTGACAAATATAACGCTAAAAATGTAACTCTTGACAAGCATTTGTCCTCTCTATATGCTACTGGTAATAATAGAATTATAACTTTGCTATTAGGCCCCATATTTGTAGGCATGCCTATGATGAATTTCGATGAAACCAAGAAAATAACCTGGACTAAACTTATGAATGATATGGTCAACTTTTACGCCCCTGATATTCCTTATAACTATCTTCAACAAAAGGCAAAGGAAAGAATCAATCTCACTAGACCACAATAATTGCAATAAGCTGCTTTAGATTAAAAATAGTATCCAAGCTATATCTCCTAAGCCTTAAATTTGTATATAAATTTGATTTATCCTTAATTAATAGCTTAATTAAAAAAAATAATTAAATTGTCAAACTTATACACTTGTAAAAAATAATAAAAGCAAATAACCTATAAATGAATATAGAATAATTAGGAATTTAATTCCTTGAAGAAAAGATTTAAGACAGGTATTTTCGAAGTTGAAAGTGATTTAAAAGGCTAGCCTCCTGCTAAAACTATTTCTGATGCTTCTCTTTTTCAGAGATTGGCTTCTAATAGAAACAGCATCAATAGCAATGCTATATTAGCAGGAGGAAGCCAGAATCGAGTCCCAAGCAGAGGAGGAGCAAACTCATCTCTCAAATCTTCGACATAGACTACTCCAGTTATCAATATGAAATATGAAAGTACTGCTAAACTAGCAAAATCTCTGTCTCAGAGACCTAAAATCATCCTTAAAAAACGAGAGTATATTTTTATAAGAGCAAGTTAAAGAAACTAAATCTGAATCTTCAGTAGTTCTAGAACAGGAGGATTTTAGAACTTGGCATTTGATAAATTCGACAGATTTAAAAGTCAGGCGCCATTCTTGTTTCTGCTCTCAGTTTTGTGGAAAGTCAACCAAGCAGCACAAGTAATTTAATTTGAAGATTAAAGAGATTTTAGAGGAGACTAAATTTCGATTAGAATAATCCAAAGGCCTCCCTAGCTATTGAAAGTATCTATAAATTAAAGTTCATTACAGCCCAATAAGTAAGATCCTGCATTTGTAATTACTTGCATAGGCTTTCTGCTTCATTGAAAATGAAACCGATACTATCTCCGTAAGTTATTTATACTTAGTTTGATATTTCTTAGGCGAAAATCAGTAGTCCATAAAAATGATAGTCCATTGATAGACTCTCCCATGAGAAGGAAGTTGAAAGAAGAGTACTTGAGGATTGAGAAGAATACCAGAATGCAAAAACGAAATGCAGACACTTTCTCCCAGCAGCAATTAAGCCAGCAAGGAAGTTCAAAAAATAAAGACCAGATAAGCAATCCACCTGCTAGCATCTATCAGAAAGAGATTTCTATCAACTCTAAAGCCCTCAGAAATTAGCCAACCAAGAGACTTTCAAAGCGGCAAAGCTTTGATTTTTGCATTTTTTGATGAGTAATCTAGTGAGAAAGAGCAAACTGAAATCAGTCAGTCAAACAGCATAAGAAGCAGCAACTTCAGCATAGAAACAGAAGAGCTTTATAAAGTCAGAGAGAAACTTCTTCAAGAGTAAAAGCATAAACTTCAACAAGAGAGGTTATTGCAGCTCAAACACTATGAACTGTACAAATTAAAGCCTGCAAAGTTGCTTAATCTAGATGTTATTTAGCAGCAGTCACTCAATTTTAGGGCAAGCTTAAATGAAGCTAGAACTCTCAGGTCCCCTATCTCTGTTAATCCTTCGCCTCTCCCTTTAACATAACTAGGTAGTCTTAATACTAGCAGATCAAGAGTGAACAGACTCTCACTAGATATTTAAACTTAATAAATCTCTGGATATAAACAATAACACAACAGTAATAGGTCACTTAAGAAAGTATATAACGTATTCAATTTATCTTATTATATCTTATTATATTTATTCATTAGTTAAAATACTTTCAAATCAGTAATATTATAAATCAGAAATTCATACATTTAAGAAAATTACATTATAAAATTTAGCTTATATCGGTAAATTAAGTACTTACCACTATGATTATTCATCCATTAGTTTCTGGAGAAAATAATTTAAAATCCTTTTTATAATAAAATTTTTATTTTCATATAGTTTAAAATAGTTTGCAGCACAAATATATCAGTAATTACAACCTGTGAAGTAAAAATTATAAAAATAAAATAAAAGAGGATTCCTAAACCTGGCAAACAATTTGCTTTTTTCTATAGAGATATTCATGATTCAGTTAATATAAAAAATAAACCTTTCATATATTTAATTAAGATAATATCCAAATAAATTTTATCAACAAATTCCAAATTTCATTTTCATCGAAACATTAAAAATATATTTCATTAAAACAAAAAGATATATAAACACAACTTATTGCAAAAGGATTTTAACAAAGATATTGAAATTATGAATTGCTCAAATTAAATTAAATGACTTATTAAGAATTATGAGATTGAAAACTCTATATACAACTAAACTTCATTCATATTTTTTAATGATTTATTAACTTTAATAAATTTATTTTAATTATTTTGAAGCTTAAGAAAGGAAAGAAGCAATATTTTGGTAGAAATCTATAATCACCAGAAAACATGAAACCAAAAGAAATGTTTCAAAATTATTAGTTTATAATTATTATTAAACGATTATGAATTTCCCTTATTTAATTTTAAAATAGATAAAGTCTTAAGAAGTCGTTATAATGAACTTTCTACTATAGCAAAAGATATTTGATATAAAGAGCATTAACTTGCCTTTAAAAGAACTATACTCTATATCAACATAGCACTAGGCGGATAGTTATTAAGATATGCTTATATAAGCAAGGGAATTTTGTAAAGGAGGATGGATCTCCTTCAGCTTACCCAAAAAAGTGATGTAGTAGTTCTTAACCTTAGATTTAAACACTAATAATTATCAGCAAAGACTTTTCATAAAAATTGTAGAAACAAAAAAACATTTAAAGTATTTTTTCTATGAGAAAGGATTGAGAGAGAATTGATAGAGAGAATGCAATCTCAAATTAATATTTGTTATGATATAGTATACCTACATGGCTCTATTTGTATCTTCCATCTATAATTTTCCATTTCGTTAGTTCTTGTTTTCGGTTACTCTGAAATCTTTTGAAGTGCTTTATAACAGCCTTAACCAACTCAGGATGCTACGAGTCGCCGACAGGTGAATGTAGAGCCTCCATCTCTTCTCAAAGCTTCCTTCTCGATTGAGTTGACTACCTATGCTTTACCTTGAGCGATATTTAGGTGGTTACCCTCAGATTTCAAAAAGTAGCTGGGGTATTTGGAGATCTTAATGGTCATTGCAAGGTCCAAGTAGAATATCAAAGATGAAAAAATATATTGGAAAGTCTTTTCGCGATTATGTTGCTTATTCTTCTGTTTATAAAGTCTCCTTAATCTTTACTATATAAAGTTACAACCATTTTTATTTACTTTATCAGAAAGATTTTAAATTAATGCGTTAGCTTTATTTTTGATTTTGTTTGTTAAAATGAATAGGGTTAGTATTAAGTATAAAATTATGTTGACTGGAATTCTTTACTCTTCAAGAAGGCCAAAGACTTCATTCTCTGGATAAAATAGTTTAATTTATTGCTGTTATTAAATTAATATAACTGTTTCATCAGTTCCTTAATTAAGAGTGAAAAATATTTATTTTATAAAAAGAGCATAACAAAGGTAAAGAAATCAAACTAACACTATTCCTTTTAAAATATTAAATTAGTTTTAGCAATATAGTTACAACAAACCTTAAACTAAAGTCAAATAATAAAGCAAATTAAACTCTAATCTAAAATTTGAAGCAGATTTAAACCTTAGGATCAATTATAAATCACTTAAGAATATCAATATTCATCCTAATTCACAAATTTAATAAATTGAGATGCCGCATTAATTCATTCATCAAGCAAAGCCTCAAATAATGCTATCAACAAATACTAGCAACTTTTTTATAAAATAATAAATGATAATTATTATTAATAAGTAATTCTTATAAGTAATGTTTAGTAAATCTTAATTGTGATAAATATAAATTATCTCTTATTCGTATTTGATGTTTATTTGTGAAGTCTATCTGGTATTTTTTTTAATTTTAATTTTTTAGGCAAATAAAATGTTTTAAAGCTTATTTATTCAAGAAGTTAAAAAGCGAGAAGAAATAATATACAATTTGTGAATAATCCTACCCTTAGCTTCGTGTAATGCGATAAATGGTTTTAATAAACTTTTTAAATACTAATTTTGATATTTAAATGGTATTGGGAAAAAAAAGTTATGATTTATCTTGAATAATCCTCTATAATATGCACTTATTTATTTCCCTTCTCTTTTTATTTAGGTTTCTCCTAATGATTAATTAATATATTTTTAACCTCGCTTCTTAAAACTAATCCAATTCTCCAAACACTCTTTCCTACCAACCATAAATTAGGCTGCTTAATAATTTTTCATCTATCTAAAATAGCCCAAGACTTATTTATTTTATAAAAAGAGATTCTTTAAATGAGTTGCGCAATTCTAAACGCAAGCTTTTGGACTTGAAATCGTTATTCAGAAAACAACCTAGAATCAGCAAATAAAAGATGAAGATTATTCAGTAGGTCGAAATATAATCTCTATATTCTCCCACGCATTCAACTAGAAACATATGATTATAATTACCTTAGTTCTTTAATTATATTTGACTTTTGTTATTTACAATTACATATCTATAAGCTGATATTTAAAGTATTTATTCTTCTAAAAAGAAATTTAAATAATTCAAAACAATATTCTAAAACTTATAAGCCAAATGTTGTAAATGCCTCAATAGAAAAATGTCTAACCATAATCAGACATAATTAGAAAGGGATCTTCTAAAAATTTATCTGGCGTGGTCTCCAATATTAAATATACCTGAAAATTTAAGTGCAAGAGTATATTTTTAAATACAATATTTTAATGCCTCTTATAGTTCTTTATCTAATTTAAATATCTTTACTTACGTTAATCATTAAAATAAATGATGGTGATTGCAAAGTTTCTCCTTCTCAATCTTAGAAAAAACGCAGTTTGCTCAAGCTAATAATACTGAAACTTCAGCTAATCAGTTTGACTACCACGACACCTATAAGTCAATCAGCCCTCCGCTAGCCATAGAGGCCCTCATTTCGCAGCTGGGGGAACTCAGCCCTGAACTCTCTCGACCGTCTTTAGCTATCACCCTCGTCAAGGCTGAGAGATCTTCAAATAGGTATGTGATAGAGTCGAGCCTTGCGCTTAAGACGACAAATCGACAAAGGGTCTGAGAGAGTGCTGAAGACGTTAAACTGGTTGAGTCAAGTTCCCGAGCTAACTTAATCAACCTGCGTTTTTTATGCAGATAGAGTAGGAGAGGATCTGCAGCAGCCATTCTTTTTAATGGTTTACTTTAATAAAAAATATTTAAATTAGACGATTAAAGATAAGTGAAAAAAGCTAGTATTCAAAGACTTCTACTTAAATTCTCAGGAATAGTAGCCATCCTTTATTATCAAGAAATATTTCTTATTTAATTTTCTAAATCTGTTAGCAAGCCATCTCTTACTATTTAAACCATTAGCAAGAGCAACTAACTAAATCCTAAGTAAAAAGGAGAGAGCAGCCTTATTATATTTTAAAGCTATAATGTTGGTAGTATGTCCCACAGGCAGTACTCCTCAGTAGCAGGTGGTTAATCTTCGGTTTAGAGTCAACTTGTATCTGATTCCTCACATTCCAAGTCTAAGAAATTCATTTACAAAGTGACTCACTACTCAACTAACAACACTAACTAAGCTACTCAGCAAAAGTATGACTCTTAGTCCCACTTAAAGAGAACCAACACTCTCAGAAGACTCATCACTCAAAAGCAAACTTAGTTCATTACTGGCAGCAATGTTGCTAAACTTAATGTAGACGATATTCAAACAATAATTCAAATGAATAATTCGCAATTATTCTTGATAATTATTGTGTCAAATGTAAAGAGCAATGGAGTCAATTTTGAAGGGATGCCCAGAATGATATTTGAAGATGAAATTCCAGGGTAGAAGATTAATTGGATCAAGTTAGTCAATAACATGATCAGCTTTTCTCACTAAAGAAATGAAATCCTCAACAAGAGGCAAGTTAATCATTAACACCAAGAGGCAATGACTCCTATTGACAGGGGAATACAAACCAGAAGAAAAGAGGCAAAGGCTCTCCAATACAGAATCCAGTTATTAGAGAGTCAACAAATAAATATATTATTGTAAGAATCAGGGGTGAAGTCAAAATTAAATTCAAGTGTAATCAGCAAGGGTCAAAAAGTCTCTTTGAAATCGCTGGATAGTTTAGACCATCGCTAGCTGAAAATCCGACTCTCTGGGTAA
>JAJKFJ010012774.1:0-12028 GCA_027382625.1 Tetmemena sp. SeJ-2015 | reverse complement strand
TCTGTCGATCTGAGTCTAATTATTCTGGCGCGGGTCTATATTTATCCTGCATATAGGAGAAGACTTTAAGTGTCCGGTCATTGATTTATTTTTGCAATTTTGACTTCACCCCTGATTCTTACAATAATTGGAATAAATCAACACATCACTGATAGAGCGGATATATTGATGCGTGAAAAATGTTCCAATGTTCCAAACCTGAGTCTAATTAGAATGCATTGGAGTGTGTGAATTTAAAAATATATATTTAAATATTCAGGAGCCCTATAAATGGAAGGCTCGCCATCAGGGAGATATTATTTTCATCAATGAATCAGCGCCCCGTCACCAGTAAGGATCCTCCAGCCTACCACAAGAAGCATGCGTTTTTTCTACATCTCGGCAGAAGTTTCTTCAGAGATCTGGTAAAGCAAACCGAGGCAGCCTTAGTCAACTTCGTCAAAGACATTAAATCGGTGGTGATCTTTGAAACGACCAAAGACAGGGAGCTCTACTTAGTCATCTTGCTTTAGAACACTTCCCCTGGCCTCAGCAAGTACTACTTCCGCTCAAACAATTATAGAGGAAAGCAATTCTTGGAATAGCTGGAGATAGATTACAAGAGCATCAACAGAGGAAACATTTCCTAGGCCATCAAATTGCAAGGTCCTTCTAAAGTATTCACAGGAAGTCAATCAGAGTTGCTCGAAGCTCTTCAAGTTCAATAGGATCGTGTGAGCAGAGAGAGGCTTTCTCAAGCATTAGAGGAGGGCAAGTAATCCGATCCGATCATCCAGTATGCCATTCAGCAAATGAGAGAGGGTCATGCCCAGAGTTTCCAGGATCTCTTTAACAAGAACATAGCAAACCCTAAGCTAAGTGAGAAGCTTTCAGATAAATAGTCGAAAATAGAGGCTCTCTTCAAACTGCACAGAAAAGCTGGCGCCATTCCAAAGCTTGAGCTCTCACACCGAGACTAGCTGCTCTCATACTTAGAGAACATGAGGATCGGCCCAAACAGTCGGGAGGAAGCACCCAGAATAGATAATGATATTCTCTAGGAATACAATCTGCAGGAGGTAGTGGATGCCATCTATGACATCATTGTGAAATAGAGTGATCAGAAGATGAGAGGAGTCTGGCTTCATGGGCAGCCCGGCACTGGAAAGAGTTCTCTGGCGGGCTTGCTCGAATCAATCTTTTTCTCTGAAAAGCTCTAGGAGGTGACTGATACCTTTGTTCTAGATTAGTAAAAGGAAGGGTAGACTGCAACCCTGGTCATTTTAGACGAGATGAACAGCCCTTTGCTTTTCAATAAAAGTGGAATAGCTAAGATGAAGCACTTCTTAGAAGGCAAAGGCTTCGCGTTCAACGTCAAGCATATGTCAGCAGAGAAGAGGTTCTTAGGATGCTCAGTTTTCATCACGACTAACGACATCCCTCTCAAGTACATGAGCACCCTTGATCAAGAAGCATTCGAGGCGAGAGTGAAATTTGTGGAAATGCAGAGAGGCAAGAATTATGTGAAATCAGCCTTTCCAATCGTTGCGGATCAGTTGGCGGTCTACTTTGAAGAAAGGATGATCAAAGACGGTCTTCTTCATCATTAAGTCGGACAAGAAGGAGATGAAATTGCAGAAACAAACGCTGAGGACCTTACGGAAATAGGAACAGGTCATTTTAGATGATCGATTAGGGAAATGATATCGATAATATCCGCAGTATAGGTTTGCTAATTAATTTTGTAATAAGTTTTAAATTCACACACTCCAATGCATTCTAATTAGACTCAGGTTTGGAACATTGGAACATTTTTCACGCATCAATATATCCGCTCTATCAGTGATGTGTTGATTTATTCCAATTATTAAATGTAGGCCCTAATACTCCAAATTGTTCCAATGTTCCAAACTTCTAATTTGACAAATTAATTAAATCAGTTTTAACTTTAATAAAAGGTGTAATTAAAATTAATTCCGAGTTTCAAATTAATTCCTTCTAGATTAAACCTTCATTTCAACTGAAAAGAACTACAATCACGCCATTAGCTTGTCAGCAACTCATATTCAAACGTACATTTAGTTTTGACTACCCCCTTGATTGTTAGAATATTAAAAGTAGAGGCCTATCTTTTGCTAAGCTTATACCTACTACTCCTCAGATATTCATAAATAAAATTAATATGGCTTGCTTCCCAGCGTGGTCAATCTCAGGTATGGAAGCTTGCAGCAGAAATTCTTGCGCCTTCTTATTCATGTAAACTATTTTATTTGCATCTGCGATAATCACTGAGTCAAACAGTTATTTAAAAATAAACTAAAAAATGGCAATATTAGATAAGTTCTTGGAGTATGGATGCCAATTTAAATAATTAAGAAAATAATTTTTTCTATAATTTCTTGAGTTCTTGACTTTGGTTTATAATAAGATAATAAAGAAATAATACTATTTCTGACAGAAAATAACCTCCTGTTGGTGAAGTCATTTTACCTGAATCCCCTCGAAAAAAGAATAATAAATAGTGTGAGTGTGAAATATTTTTTTTGTATAGAATGCAAGCAAAGAGGTAAATAGTGTACCTGATTATGAGATCAGCTATAAGAAATATCTCAGTTTATTATGCTTTGAGGTTTGAATAATTAGTGAGGGAGTGGATAAAAGTATTATATATAGTGGCTATTTATGCTTACGAAATTGTTCATGCTGCAGTGGCTTTACAGTGGCTATAAGGGCAACAGCGTAAGTGATGGAGGGAAACACCCAACTGCTGAACAGATTCAGACCTATCCAAATGAAAAGCTGGAGTAGAATGATGTTCATTACAAAAAATAGCAAATATAGAGATTTACTCAAATTAATTGAGAGTGTTCCTATTGAGTAGAAATTATTAAGCTTAAAATGCACTTACATTTCGAGATGCCTCACTACTCTCACCTCTGGTTAGAATTATAACATAATTTGAATTTCATTGAAATTTACATCTAGCAATTTTACAAAATTCATGCTCATTATAAAACCATTATGAATAATTCGGCTAAAATAATTAAATGATCATTTACTTCCAATTAAATCTCAAAATAAAAAGCATCTTATGAATGATTTATGTAATGATGATAATTCAATTGCAGGGTTATAGTAAAATTCTGAGAATTGGTAGTATTTGGAGTTGCAGTATATTTGCCAATCGCACCCAAATTTGATGATGGCGCTGTTGGATCTTCGTAGTCATCAAAGAACTCTTCAAGATCAAAGTTAAAAATGAAATAGAACATCAGAAGGAAGATGTAGTGCACTGGTGCGAAGTAGTTGCATTTTAAAAGTTAATATTTTAGCGAAGTAGATCGTCTTAAACTTGTATTTACGAATTACGAATGAGCTCACCACCGAATATATAATCCAAAAAGTTTAAATGAGCATCATTACTCATTAAAGCATTTCCATTTAGATTTTAAAGTTGACAAAACTATAGTCAGAGTTGATAGCTTCCTTATCACATCAAGGTCTTAAATAAAACATCCATTTTTAAAGATCTGCATACTTGTGTTGTGTGAGTTTTATTGAGAGCGCAAGAATGAGAAGACTTTTAATTATAAAAAATAGAAGATTTTAAAAGTATTTTATAGTTGTTTAAAGACTTGCTAAGCAGATGATATTGGAGGTGTTTTTTATGTTTTTCTGGCTCTGTGCATTAAATGCCTCTCTGAATTTTTTTTCTTGTCCTTTATCTTAAAATTAATTATAATAATTATTGTATCTTAAATAGAGGTGTCTAGGAGTTTATTTAATATCTGCCAGCCTTTAATAACAGGAGCCGTAAGGGTTTGCATCCAAATATTAAAATGCTTTTAAATTCTTAAATTATAGTTCTTTAAATTATTAATAACTATTTATAAATAGAGTCAAGAAATATTTCCTCCTGTGCTTTAGACCCTATTCGAACTCTAAACAATAAATGCCCATTTTTAAAATGCTTTAATTATCCTATTAATTTATAGAAAGAAAATCTTTTTACGCGTAAACTCTCCCAGAATTGAGAATCAGATCACTTATAATAGTTCTTTCTTTGAATAGAATCAATTTGCAATGAAATAAATTAAGCTTAATTATAAACAGTGAATTACGCACACAAATCGATGCTGACTATAGACAAATAAAATTTTCTTTGAAGAATATCCAATATATTAAATAAAATTAGAATTTAGATAATTTAATCAGAAAATTCAAAGGGTTTAAATGATGGTTTTATTTGGAATAGATTATTAGGCTTTTAAACATTTATTTTGAAAAAAAGCTCATTTCAAATAAACAAAGATAAAGAAGTAGAAAATTCTGAATTTTATTTTGGAGGGTAGAATAACCTGAGTTTTCTCTCAGTTGAGAAGGCCATCCAGGCATTAAGGTTTAGGATAGGAAATAAAAAAACAGCGAATACTCCTCTTTATTACTAAATTAAGGTTTGAAATAATTGCAGATTAAATTTTGAATGAGCTATATAATTTGCTGATAATCTTATTTATAATTCTACCTATCTTATTCTTATTTTTTGTAGATTATTATTTGATTATGGACTTTAAATAATTTAGAGAATATTGATAAAAAATTTATTCTAAGTAGCTATTATCTTGGATTAAATTCTGAATTTATTCTCATTTTTCAAAAAGAAATTATTATTTTTCCAAAGAAAATTAAATTTAAATGTTAGATTTACTTTGAGAATTTAATAAAATATACTTTCAGTGAATATTTTAAGGAATTAAACTATTCCATTGATTAATTAAGACGGCAGTTTTATTTTTATAACTATGTTTATACCTTTCAGAGTTTTATCGCATTTATAAACTTTGCCAATATTTCTAAATTTGGAGGCTTGGCAACTATAACAGTTAATTAAATACGGAAAGAATAAAGAAAAAGTGAAAAAAGTACTTACTGAAATCATTCATGCCGCAGCTTATAGCTCCTATTTCAAATTTATAAAGCCAAAATATTTATTCACAGAGATTAATTTTCATTTTTTGAAAAATTTAATTTATTCTAGAGCATTAATCTATTTGTTTAAATTGAACCTAATTTAATAATTTATGAAAAAGAAATTCCTCTAAAGGATTTTTAAATATATTTCTTCTTGTTTATGAGTTACCGCCGACAGTCCAACTAAATAAGAATAATTTATTTAATGAGATATTGTTTTATAATTTAGCTTTATTTGGTACTGTGAGTGGCTTAGGCCATGGAAAGTTTGTATTTATCTTATTTTCTGGGTGGATTGGGAACCGTTCATAACTGGCATCATTAGATCCATAAGTATCAGATCGTATGGCAGCCCTTGCAGAATCCTTTTCTCTGCCATTTCAAAAGCAATCAACCCGTTGCATGCTACATCAATAAATTAATAACTAAATATATTTTAGGGACCACTCTCAAGGTGGAAGTTTTAAATTATCAACTACTGAAGTGTGAACGAATTAAAATCGTTATCGTCTACTATCAAGATTTAGTGTAAAGAAATTTATTCTAATTATGAAATAAAAATTTGAGGGAAATCCGAAACCTGGTCTTTTTAATTACTCTCTGGTAATAGTTAGCTCTTTTCAAACGTGCTTTGAAGTAAATTTTATTCTGTAAATATGCAATTTGGCTCGCTTATCACAATGTCTAATAAGATATTTTATTGTTCTCTGCTTTCAATATCTGCATTTACTAAGTATTAATCTACCAATTTAATAATTTAATTTAGGCTCCTACTTCCTAAACTAGTCGAATTAAAATTCATCAATCTGTTTGGCTGAGATGCTATACTACGAGGCGTCACATCCCTACAAGGTCTCCATATATTTTGCTGTTGCTTTCTTAGTCGAGCTAGATTTTTTCAATTAGTTAAGTTTAAAATAAAAAAGTATTTAACTTTGGGATTAAATTAGGGCTTGCTATAGTATTTTTGTTATTATTTTTTCTCCTTCTTAGTGAAGAATAAGCTTTTCCAGCCCTAGCTTGAGTCTTGCTGAATTCTATTTCTAGTTTAGTTAAAAAGTCTGAGAGACTTATTATTGGCTACGTCCGTTTTCTTTCTTTGAGGGGTGGCGTAGGAGGATTAATTCAGGAAGGAGAAGTTTGGTTACGATTCAAGGTCTATAGCGTCTAGAGTGCGCTCATAGTGTTACTCATACTTCTCTTATATTAGCAAACAACAAAGACAGATAGATATTTAAGAGCATTAAATTAAACAATAAAATTAAGTGAGACATGAGCAGAACTTTGATAATGATTCCAATAAATTTCTATTTTTAGCTTTTATTCTTTAAAAAAAGTCATTTATATGTCAGTTAATTAAAAATTATAATCAAATTGACAATAATTAGTCATTTACTCCCCTCTTATAGACTCTTATATCAGAATAAGTCCCAGAGTTATTCTTAAAAACAAATATATGTTCTTAAACTTGTTAAAATTTCTTGACTTAAAAGATTTAAATTTCCTAATATCTAATGAAGAATGAGTTCTATTTGAGAGTGGGTCTGCTTGAGAATTTAGCTAGCTCAAATTTATATCATTCAAGTCCAGAGAAGACCGTGAAAGGAATTATTCGTTTTCCATAATAAAATATAAAACCTTTCCATATTTGATAAGTCTGGAATAAGGACTGTGAACTTTGAAAATTTTCCAAACTCGCTCTTAACTTAAAGCAAGAATTAAAAGATGAATAAACTTTTATGGAGCCCTTGAGTTATTAGATAAGGTTGCTAGTTATATATAGGCCGAGCCCAGTTCCCTCAGTGTTTATTCTATCAGGGTCACTTAGCTTGCTGAACACCTTGAATAAGTTTTGCATGTCCTCCTCCTTGATTCCAATGCCACTGTCGTAAAAAGTTAACTTCAAGATATTCTAGTCTCCTCTTCCCTCAATTTAAAAAATGAAGCACTCTTATTGAATTTAAAATCTTATGAGTAGAAGCCTTGAGAGAGATTATTCCTTGCATCGTAAACTTAACTGAGTTCCTAAGCAAATTAATCATAATCTACTTCAGCCTCTACTCATAAAATGACTAACATATATCTTGCAATATTTTCTCATCGGTAAAGAATAGCGAAGGGAGGTCTTCTTTGGCTAGAAGCTTAAATTTGACACTCTGTCTGAGTGAGACTTGAATACTTATCATATCTCCAACTTCTTGTAAAAGCTTCGAAACATCCACATGTGACAGATGCAGTGCAAACTTCCCCATCTGAATTTGATTATAGTCGAGAGTGTCATTCACGAGGGAGAGTAAGAAAGTTAAGGAGGACTCTGCTATATCTATTAGCTTTTTCTAACTAGAAAAAATTAAGAATCGTGTGAGGAGTCTTTAAGGCATCTGATGCAATTTGAAACTACGTTTATTGGAGTTCGCAATTCGTGACTCACTTGAGCCACCATAATCTCTTAATACTACAGCATATATTAAAGATTGTTAATTTTAAAGCAAAGCCTTTTCTCTCTGGAGCTGTGATTCAGCAGAGATATCTCTTAGCACAATCAATAGTAAGTTAGTTAATGAATCTTAAAAATTATCTTATCTTAATAAGTTTGATGATAAATAAAGTTTGACTAGCTTTATTCTGTATTATGATTTTCTTCTCTCTCTGGTAAGAGTTAGAGCCTTGCATCGAGTACTTAATCATGATGATTTTACGTGTCAGAATTGTTCTCAGTAGGCTCCTTCAATTTTATCTGCATATGAATTTGCTAGTTGTCCTAGCTTTTATAATTATAATTATAAATGGCAATTAATAAATTTATAACTTCTCCATTTTAAAATAAGATAAAAATGAATTAAAAACTAAATATTTATATATTTTATACTTTGCAAGGAGCCTATGAGGTCTTAGTAGACTTCATCATTTTAGCTATTTATTATTTCCTCCTTATTCGTAATTATGTCCTAGAAATATATCCCGATTTAACTTTATTTAAAAAGTGAACTCTAAATAAAATATGTGATTTTACTAGAAGCTTTCTTCTGCTACTCTTCACTAATGAGAAAATATTCAAATTTATTTTTTTTAAAAGATGCAAGCCAGATTAATTTTCAGACTACGAAGTGGAGGAGGAGTACGAGTCTATAAGCATACCTCTTGCTTTTTTATTCATGTAGATTATTTTTTCATTATCCGAAATTATAACTGAGTCGAAAAGTTTACTAAAGAATGAAAAAAAAGCTTTAACTATTTTAAGTTCCTCAAGAATGGATGCCTATTTAAAATTAAGAGTGAAATTATTTCTTGAGATCTTGAGTTTGATTTCAAATTAAAAGAAATATGTGTATCTAAGATTTTTTGTAAAAACAAAGCAATTTATAATTTCGTATCTGAAACAGACTGCGATTTGAAATATCATTTTGTCGGAAACCGCGCGCGAAAAGAACAAATAAAAATACTATGGGGCAAATTTAAGAATTATTATTCTTTATTTCGATCATATACTTTTTTTATTTACATATAAAAATTTTTTAGATTCTATTTTATATTTTGAATCTAAATACCAAAAAAAGTATTTAACGATAAATTAATTTTACCTTTTTTAAGAAGAGATGCCAAGAGATATATGATGTACCTTATTGCAGTGTCCTCTAAATATACGTGAATGAGAATAAGCAAAGCTAATGAAGAATAATATTGGAGCGAAAAGGTTTTCATGACTTACGAAATTCCTCCTCAGGAAGAGGTTCCATAATGATTATTAAAGAGACTGTGTAGGTAATTGTCGGAAAGATCCAATTGCTAAAGAGATTCAACCCAATCCATATGAACAGCTGCAGCAATACTATGATAATTAAATAATTGCTATTTAAATTATGGTCCTAAAGATGGATCATAAAAAACTTTCAATATTTACATTTCTTGGTGCCTCACCAAGCGAGCTTCGGGCCTAGTATATCTCTGCCATCTTCCATCTGAATGATTTCCTGTTGAGTAATTTTAATAGCTTGCTCTCCCAGTCACTTGTCCATTTTCTATTCCTCCCCCGCTAAAATTAATATATATTTTGCTTTAGGAATTGTTTGTTGAGTTACTGAAAGTCCAATTGCTGAAGGTTTCATTAGTAGTAGCAGTTCTATTAATAGCGCTTATGTTAGCAAAAGTGTAGTTATTATAATCCTGATTACTGTTATTGTCACTGTCCAAGTAGAATCCAATGGATCTGTTTGAGGGCCTTGGATAGGGCCGCACAGGGTAGGTAGGAGTTACAGTGTGTGAGTCCTCCACGTATTAGTCCAAATCGAGACTAAAGATGAAGTAAAAGAAGAGCAGAAAGAGATAGTGAACTGGCGCAAAGTAAATTGTTTTCACCTTAAACCGTTGAATTATTTGAGCAGTGATTACAGTATACACTATCCAACATACTGATAAAACGATACTTTAAATTATATAAGTGTTAATTATAGCGTTACAAATATTCTAATTTATTAATACTTGCGATGGAAACTCGATTGATCTATTCAAGATAACACACTAAAATTAATTATAAAAGATCCGCGTACTTATTCTGCTTCATATTTATCGCAAGTGCCATGATAAGGAGAAAATATAAAATGATATCTCAATATTGAGACTTGTAAGACATATTATATTAGAGATATTTTTCATCTTATCTTGGCTTTAGCTATTAAAAGCAGCCCTAAATTTTTTCTCTTGTTAAGGATCAATCTTTATTAAAAATGTATCTAGAACTTAATTTAAATTGTATCTTAAAAAATTCAATTTTCTTTTAATTTAAAGGATCCTAGATAGATGTATCGAGAAGCTTCTTAAGTGCTTTCCATCCTTCCTAGGTTTTCTTTTAAATCTGCGTTCCACAGTTGAATTTACTCATTTAGTTATAGAAGGAGGTAATTTTAATTTGAAGAGAAAGTTTTTTTACAATGGTTTTATTCTTTTTTGAGATAGCTTATATTATAATAGTAAAGTTGAGGAATTACTTATCTCTTAATCTTTTTACGCTTATTTATTATCCCAAAATCTTTTTCTCAAACATAAAACATTCGCTATTCAAAGTACAGATTTAATAAACCTTGAGACTTAGATGAATTAATTTGCAGTGTAAATAACTTTCGATAAAAGATGCTATATAAAATGAAATATATCATTTGTTTAATTGACAGATTTGTTTACTTTTTAAAAATGATTTAAAATCTAAACTAATCAATCGAGGCATATATAAGATATATTATTAGAAGAACAAGAAGAGTCAGGCAACTTCAATATAGAAAGAGTTTGGAATTAATTCTTCTGCTAACAAAACAGATGGGGCTCCTATGATTGTATAATCTGCAAGACCATAACAAAAAGTCTCGCCTAGTATGAGCAGTGAGATTTAAAATTATCAGAGAAACGTTGAGATCTTTAAATAATTATTTAATCTACGGAT
This sequence comes from Tetmemena sp. SeJ-2015, assembly GCA_027382625.1. Classification (NCBI taxonomy): domain Eukaryota; phylum Ciliophora; class Spirotrichea; order Sporadotrichida; family Oxytrichidae; genus Tetmemena; species Tetmemena sp. SeJ-2015. The sequence continues at coordinate 1,644 of JAJKFJ010012774.1, read as the reverse complement.
AAAAGCAGCAGATATTTACTGATAAACCGGTGGTGTTCATAAATTATAGTTTGCTAAAGAAGCGGGTGCTCATATCGAATTGATACTTGGAAAAGAAACATTTAACTTCAAAACTTTAGCTTGCTTCGACTTTGCAGCAGTGGTTCCTTTTTATACTTAATGGATCTTGCCTTGAAAATGAGAGTCACTTTCAATAAGATAAAAATGAAATCAACTTTATCTTCATGGATATATCGACGCAGTAGTGGAGGCATAGTTTTCTTTGTGAATGAACTGGATCATGAATTTGTATGAATGATTAAGAGCTTGAGGAAGCTGGTACACCTGGAGTAATCTAAGACATCAGAGCTGGCTTGTCATTATTTTATTCTAACTCAGAGAACAGGTGGGTCTCTAGACTATCAGAGACAAAGAGAGATTGATTCATGCAAAGGCGCTAGAAAGACTGAGAAAGATGGACAACATATTCTTGCTTGGAAATAACAGCAAACCAAAGGCTAATATCTACATTATGCTTTAGAGAGAAGACTAAGTGTGGAAAGTTCCTAAACCCTAACTTCGTCGTATCAGTTTTAAGATGCGGGTGCTTTGATATTTGGAATATAGTCAAGAGCAGGGTGTTTGTGCGCAGCTCTTTATGGCTAAAAAATCTTAGGAATAGATAATATTCCATATTTTTTAGACTTAAGGCTCTCAAGAGAATTTAAATGCTAAGGATTCACTAGACTGAACTTAAACTACTTCATTTCAGATGAGGAGCTGAACTACATAATGGATTCTATTGAATTTGTATCTTAGTATGGATGGATGTTGCTTCCTCACTACTAGTTTGAAGCTGAAAACGGCTATTGGGTTAATAGAGACGAGAAAGAAGTGTGTCAATGAATCTAAACTAAGAATCATTGAGAAGATTGATTTGGTTCCTCTTCCCAAGCGAAGTCTTGAATGAAATAGATTGCAAGATTGAGGCTCAACTTCCTTTAAGTCAATTTATTTTATCCTTTCTAGCCAAAGGATTATAATGCGGGCAAGTTTGCATTTTAATTCTCTGAGGAGTATTTGGACAACCTTAAAACTTAAACCCAATCGCCACTCATTAACTCACCCAAAGAATCTGATGGAGTCATAGAGAATTAAAAAATGGAAGAGAACAAAGGTGAAGAGCAAACAGAGATAATTGAGTAATTATAAGAGTTACCATCAGAAGTTCAATAGGAGAATGAAATGGATGAATTATTTTCAGGAATGGATTTTGAACCCGAGGTTCCTGAAGTTCAAAATAAGAAAGCAAAGCCTGTCATTAAATCTAAGTAATTCAAATATTTTAGAGTCGAATATAACCCCAGACCTTTGCTACCAATTAAAAATGTGAGAAGAGAGGGTTACAACGTCATTGAGAATTAAAAATGATCTAGCAGAATCATTTGTCATGTCTTTTATATAAGATAGTACTTTCTCAACTTAAAATCAGATGATGGCGCTGCAGTTTGTGGAATAAATTGAATAAATGCATTTTGCATTATATTGTAAGAATCAGGGGTGAAGTCAAAATTGGAGAAATAAATCAAAGCTCAGACACTGAAAGTCTTCTCCTATATGCAGGATAAATATAGACCCGTGCCAGAATAATTGGACTCAGATCGA
>JAJKFJ010012763.1:0-12037 GCA_027382625.1 Tetmemena sp. SeJ-2015 | reverse complement strand
GACAAAATTAAATAGAGTAAATATTTAATTGAGCATCCAGTTTCTTAGAGCAACATAGAGATGGAGAATTTTGAGGCACAATCTTTAATCGTCAAAGATATTTGACGTGAACATACTAAACTTAAAATATTTTAACTTATCTTAATATGACATAATTCTGCTCTTCAGAGAAAAAATGAATCAATTATAATGCATAATAATTTTTAATAGAATTTCCAGTAATGAAACCTTCTTTATTTTATCATTTTTTATGAAAGCGGAAGCTAAAAATATTTTATATCACTCAGTAGATGCAAGAAAAGAGATGAATCTTATCTAATTGCTAAACAGCAAAAATCAAGCTTAACAAAAATATGACCATTTTAATAATTCAGTATAAGTAGAATCCCCAACAAATTTCAATTAAGATCTGCATTCTATCAATTATATTTTCAATCAAAAATGCTTATCTATTGAATTTTTAAAGATAATAAAGTGAATACTAGTGGATATAAAAATCCAAATTCATCAAGACTATAGTATTGAGGGAATGAACTTAGCATGGGATACACCATCACTACCTACTCTAAGCACCAGGCAGCAACTTCTAGCTATCTTTAAAAAAATATGTCTAGTTGATGTACAGTTTCTGAGAAATCTCTGTCAGCTTTCTTCTGTTAGACAAGTGTGCTCCTCATCTCTAGAGAGTGGTCTTCAGGAAGTGAAGCAGTGTTGTTACCCTTTTCCTGCTAAAGCAGAATAGGGGGTAAGAGACACTATAAATATATCATTCCCCTGAGCAGCTCCAACCCCGTTCCTTTTCGCTATCATAACAAGCATTCCGCTTTTAGTTATAATTTGAACTACTAAGACTATTTTGTATTGACAACGAATTTAGATTTTCCTCGCCAAACAAAATTTGGTGCCAACTCACGGCACTGAGATTTAGCTTTATATTTTAAAGATAAATGCTAAGCTAAATTTGAAGACAACTCTGAGATAAATGCGTTATAGTCAAGACTCAAAGTTATCAAAAGTATCAGCATTTTCAACTCATTCACAGACTTAAGATGAGAGACTCCCAAATTTACATCTAACTAAAATTCTCTAAGGAGATAACTTCCTTCATAATCAGCTTTCTAAAACAAAATAAGTCGATCATCTCTTTAAAAATCCCTTGAATTCTTCATTCAGAAAAAGTGATAAAGAATTTTATAATTATTTTAACCTACCGATCGCTCTCAATAGATGCACTTAGGCACGAGAACAAATAGATCAATGAATCATTTTTAGAACTCAGAAATTAAATAAAATTTATCAAAAGATGATCCCCATCAAAATTAAAATTAAGATATTCCTTTCCTAAGAATGAAAGCTAAATAATTGATTGAGTCAAAATATGGCAGTGAAGATATTTACGAATCCTAAATTTATGCATATACGACTATTCTTTACACCCTAGTTATTTTGCTATTTAATTTAAATAAAAAATGAATGAAAAAACTAATTAGCAGTTTTTAACTTAATGATTAAAGATTGTTAGGACAAAATAATTTTTTTGAGTCTTGTGTTTATGCGCTTAATTTTCCTAAATAAATCCTAGATCTTCATTAAATTTTCAATGAAATAATTTGTCATAAAAATCTAAAAACGAATGAATTATGTTTTTAATAGAATTAAAGTGGATTTTTGATGGGTCCCTCCCAATTTTTTTATTAAAATTATTTATAAGAGTAAAAATTGGAGACTATTAGAATCAGAATTAAATTAAAATCGATAATTAATGATTATAGTATGCCAGGAGTTATAATTTTGTAAAAGTTAAAAACTTAAGCACCTTCTTATGTGCAGCTTGTTAGATAGCTATAAAATATTATATGATTTTTTATAATTAAATCTTGTCATGAGTGGCTCTCAGATAGAAAATATGAAGTGATCAATATAATGAAAAAAATATGAGATTAAAGAAGACTTCTGCAGATTATATCATAAAATGAGCACTCCCACACATAAGATGAAAGGACAAATAATTTTATGTTAAATCACATTGTTTAATTGTCAAAACCTGAGAGGGTTCAAATGCCACCTGTTTGGTCCATTTATATTATATTATAATTGAATTATAATCCCTAATAAATTCTCAGTTATATTCTAACTAAAACTTTAGGCAAAAATTGTAAAACATTTTCTAGCCAACAATATTTACAAAATTAAAATAGAATAACCAAAAAGACCGTTACAACAACAAAAGATCAGTATCAGAAATGTAGATCAAAAATTCTTGCAAAATAAGAGAAAATGAAACAAAAATATAGAATGACTTAAATTAATCTACATCTTCCTTTTTGGAACACTTTCAAAAAGTTGAGAACAAAATTCTGACTCTAAATTTATTATGTTTAATGAAGATGTTAGGAATTCCCATAAATAAGAGCTGAAGCAAGCTTTGTTCAAAAATAAATTGGAATCTATATCCGATTTTCTGATTCAAAATCATTAATCCGATTTTTCAAATCATTTCAAAAGAGCTCTAAGCAAGAAGCTAACAATTAATTAAAGAAACTTAGTCAGAAAATCTACTCTAAAAGAAATTAAAAATATATATTAGCTACACCTTTTGAATTTGATTAAATTGCTGGAGATTTATTAAAAGAAAATTATTTATACTAATTCATTATAAAATCTTTGATTTTAATAAAGTTAGAAAAAATATAATTGTTTTAATGATTAGATTCAATTCTATATATATTTAATTTCATTAATATTTTTGGAAGAATAAAGAAATTAAGCATGAGAAATATCCTAAAGAAGATAAAAATAAAAAGCCAGAAATCATCGAATAAAGCAACAGAGATGCTAACATTTAGAAAGCTTAAAGCTTTCTAAGATTTAGTAATACCAAAGGAACTTCTCTTTCTAAATTTTTAAAAACTACTCAAAATAGCCCTAATGAAAATCGTATTATCCCAATCGAAGAAGTAATTTCACTCCCACAAAATCCAGTCAACAATTATTATTTTTATCATATTTTAAAGCTAAATTAAAAGAATATTTCCAAAAAATATTTTCTTCAATATTAAGTAATAGATAACTTATAATCAACTTAGACAGGTTATTCGAAATTATAAACATAAAATAATAGTTAAAATAAAGAATATCTGCTTCAAGAATCATATGACAAAACTAATTTGTTTAATTTTATAGATTAATTTAATCATAAAACGTTTATAAAAATAAAATTTTCTCTTTTACTATAATTTAATACAGGTAAGAATTTAATAGATTATCAAGTCAATTAGTAATTAGAATTAATTTACAAATCATTTTATTAACGCTACAATGGCAGAGCATCCTATTATTCTTCGCATTCTCTTACCTCGAACCAATAATTTTGTGGATAATTATGGTGTGAATTCCATCCTCTCATTTGTAAGTTCAACATTTGACTCAAGTAATCCCCAATTATCAAAATGCTACATAAATTAATATAAATAATGGTAATAGATAGGAAAAAAAGAGAGATAATTAGGCTTAATTCATATCTTTAATTTTCATTTTTATTTTTCTCAAGTCTCAAACAACTATTTAGGTTTCTTATGGATAGTATGTGAAAGTCAACTGCAAATACCTGTTCGGAGACAACTAGTGATCAGTAATTTTGAATCATAAATAAAGTTACTCAAAGAAAACTTTAAAAATTGCAAATTATTCTACTCTAAAGCACGATAATACTGTCTCCTGCTTCCACTGTGTTTTAAATACATTTCTAAATTAATTCTCTAATGTAAAAAATTCGATCTTATAACTCGAAATTTTTATTACAATAGAAAAATTAAATGAAATGAAATGAAATGAAAGCAAATCAAATTTATTATTTTTATAAATCAGAATAGAAGCCAAAATATTTATTCAACTCTTACAATCTGTTGATTAAATAGTAAGAAGTGTATACAATATTTAAGATTGCATTCTTAAATGATTATTGAATATCTATATCCCATTTTCGCCCATATCTCTCACAACAGCAATTTCAGACAAATTGTATTTCTTTGCTTTAAAAGTGAATATAAAATATAAATAATTGCATATAACTTGATTATATTTCAAAGCAGCTTTATTATGTCTTCCTCAGATTAAAATTATACTCACTTAAGAAAATAAGCTTTAGTTAGAGATAGCATCATAAAAATAATAAGATGATTTAAATTCTTTTTATTTTTCCATGTCATCTTCTTATTTTGAATAAAAATTCAAATTAAAGAACAATTTACAGCAAATCCTAAAGTTGAAATCGAAGAATGCAATAATATAAATTTGAATGTGATTTTAAATCTGATCTATTTTCTCAGTAGGATTGCAAGATGCTTTAAATTAATCTATACACAAATTTTAATTGCAAAAAAATATATTGCAAAGAAAGAGGACAATTAATAATTTTATTTTATTAATTTTAAGCGTCTCTCTGAGTATTTATGCAGTTATAAACATATAAATATAATTTAAATTTAATTTTACAAGAAAATAAGCATGTAATATTTTGTTTGAATATAATTTGAGATCCAAAATATCAGTTTAAGACAGGATAGACATTTTCAATGATTCCAAACCCATTAAAAAGAAGGATGAAATTAAAAAAGACATTCAAATAAATTCTCCCTGCTCTTTTTCTAACATATAAGGACAGAAACAATTCGAATTAAGTCTTCGAGAAAATTAAAATCCTTCTATTTTAAACACAAAAATACCTAAAACACATTATTCTCAGTAGCTGAGTCCTTAAAATAAAAAAGAAGCTCTATATCTCTCTTGAAATTTTTATTTTAAGCAAGTCTTAACGAAAACCATTCTAACATCACAATGATAAAATAAAATATGAATTCTGCGTCTATTCCATCATTTTACATAGTAGATAATCGCCCAACTACTTTTTAAAATAATATTTTATAAATAGAATATATTTTTAATAAGAATGTTAAAATTTATCAATTAATTTATTACACTTATCGATCATTATTTAATTTTCTATTTTAAACTTTAATATTTCTATATAAATCTTAATAATCAATAAATTATAAAACATTGTGATAATCAGTGTTTATAAACCTTGAAAAATATATTATGTGGTTTATTTTTCATTTGTAAATAAATTTACTCAAGAGACTAATCAGAATCTTCAAAACTAAATATCAAAAGCTCTCAATCAAATTTACACTATAAACGCTCCTTAAATTATGTTAGAATCCCTCAAAAACAAAATTTCATAATTTATTGTCTAAGATTATAACAATATATTTATTTGACTTTCTTTTTAATTTCAGTATCTAAATAAAAAGAGATAAATAATTCTTAGAAGAAATTTGAGATCAAATTTCTATCTTGATTATTTACTTTTATGTATTATAATAAAAAAGAATTAATTAATTTGCTAAATTTCAGAGAAGTTTAGCAAATCAGAAATAAGGAAGGTAAATAAGGCTCTCGCTTAATTTGATTACCAAAGCAAATGCAAAGAAGACAAAGTTGAAAATTAAATTAAAATTGGTGATTGGTTAAAATAATATATGAAGAGTTGCAACTTCATTGGCAGTTGAAATCACTGAATCATTCATTGATTTGGAGCTTGCTAGATAGCTCGTCTAAAGACATTTTAGTTTCTTCTTTAATCATCTCAGCAGCACCTCCCAATCAAGAGATATTATAAGCGTATACTTCTTCATCATCTTATTCTTTATCAAAATTTTGTGTAGCTTTTAAATCTTGACTGATCTCTCCGATGCAAAAGTTACAAGGATAAAAAGTTCTTAGAATTTTATACAGAATCGAATGATTCAGTAATTATTCTAATTGGGTTAACTTTAACTCGCACTGTTTTTCTCCATTTTTTTAAAATATAAAATTTAGTTCTCTTTTTTTTAATTAAATTCTCAGCTATAATTAACTTCCATTGCCACTTTTAAAGAAAATAGAAAATCAATTGCTCTTTCTAGATTCATACACACTAAATTCTAGTCTTTCTAAAGCTCTGGCTAGTGCACTCAGCTTATTTTATATATTTAAGCTATCTTGTCCCATCAAAAATTAGGAAACTCTCTCTAGTATAATAAATGCGTTTATAAATAAATATCATTATAAGTTAAAAATATTATAGCTGAGAATTTATTGGAAAATAAAATTAATTTATAAATTTAAATAAATGGATTTAATGAGTGCCAGTTAATTTAAATAATTAATTACACACCATTCGATTAAGCAGAAAAGTCTTAGAACTTTTTGTCCTTGCAAATATTGTTTGGGAATGCTCAGTCAAGAATTATAAGCGGCAAAATTTTTTATGAAGTAGACATTTGGAGTTTAAGAAATTTCGCTCTCTTCATATCTCACTGATGAGAGGTGCTCATACGATGACTAAAGAAGAAACGCATATTTAATTTTGATAAGCCATCGAACAAGCTAAGGGTGCTTTAGCGATTAAAATATCATAAAGTTGCAACTCTTCATTTTTTATTTTGGCCAATCACCGATTTTAATTAAATTTTATACTATATTTAACATGAAAACCTTTTATAAATTAAAAAATTCAATTAAAATAATATAGTAGACAATAATCTCTCGGACTTTGATTTTTCAATGATTTTGAGTTCTCTATCTATTTATTTTATCTCTGAGAGAAACAACAGATTTAAAAACACTAGTTTATTCTAAGAATGACTTTGGCTCTCACTCGATGAGAGCACTCGCTGATATTATTAAAAGTGGCAGCCTAAGAAATGCTAAGACTCTAGTTCTCAAAGATACTATGTTTTATTTTAGTATACCTATCTCTAAATATAATAATAAACTAAATTGCAAGTCTAAGAGTAAGAGCAAAACTTTTACCTAGTAGATTTGTTAGAAGTGATGGCACAGAATTGCAAGAAAATAAATTGTTATTTTATAAAATAAATGAGATAAAGACCTTAGTGATTTCTAAAGTTGACTTCTGTAAAATTATTTATAGTTGCTCCTTTTAGCGATTTATCTATCGAAAAGCTCAGCGTTATTCTAAGCTAGCTTGAAAATATCAATACCCTAAACTTATCACACAATAATCTCACATTTGGAATGCTAGCAATATTAATCGATACTCTTAGCAGCTAGAAATAATCCTAGCTAAGAGAGTTAGATATTTCTTACAACGGCACTCAACAAAAAGAAGAAAATCAATTCTCCACTAAAATTTAAGCCTATGTAAGATATTATAAGTTTTAGAGTTATATTTTAATTCACAGAGCCTGCAGCATTTAAACATGAGTGGAATCATTATGGGTGCTGAAAGCTGGATAAGTTTAGCAAGCAAAGGACTATGCAGATCTAAAGCATTAATTTCTCTTCATATCTGCAACACATAGCTACAATATAAAACTAAGTGCTAACTCAGATCAATTCTCAAAATTAAAGAGACTAACAATTCTTCCCTACAAGATCAGGAATCTAGTCACTAAAAAAAATAAAAAAAGAGAAGCATGAATAAATAATCTATCTTAATTCAAGAATCAAAGCTAGATAGTTCACTCTAAAAGCAAAAAGATAAGCAATCAATATAATAAATCTTCAAAACCATTAAATTAAATGAGAATTAATAAGATCACAATAACAGTAAAAGTATAAAATAAAGGCAAATTCGCATTGACTAAATAATAAAAGAGCCTTTAATTGAAGAGCCAAAAGATGATAGATTAATTTACTACAGGTATTTGGGTTCTTAAGAGATTAGAGATGGACATAGATGGAAAGAAGGAGATTCTAAATCATGCCATGTCTGTTAAGGCTACTAATATTGCATATTTTTCTGGAACAGGATCATATCTAATCAATTTCTGAATAGGGTAAACACTGAGAGTATCATCTTTAGAGATAAGAAATCTAAAGATCCTTATGAGAGTTAAGTATAACTATTTATTGAAGGGTTGGGGAATTATCCTATGCTAAAGATTTAAGAGTTTATCATAAGATTGACGAGAAATGGAAATAGGAGTCTCAGAAATGTTCCAAAGGAGTAAGAGGATAAAAGAATTTCATAATTCTTTACCATGTACAGGCAAAGAGATATATTAATTTCAATTAGCAAATAATTAATTTGGGTTTAATGAAATTTACTTATTTCTAGTAAAGATTTCAGAGTACTTTTAGACTCCCTTAATTTTCACAAAAGCAAGCATCCCCTTCTTTTAGTCCTGTTTCGTATTAATCGCCCTCTGCTTTATCATAAAACTAAAATCAAAAGTCTCTTCAGCTAAAACTTCATGTATCATCTCCTTACTCACCAGCCTCAAATTAGAGTGCATCGCCAGACTAGAGCAACAAAAATTTTTCCTCACTTATTTCACTTCGAAGAAATACAACTGTTCGCAATAAGCAGAAGTCTTACGATGTTTTGATCTACTAAAATAGTATAAAGAAAAATAATGCACAAGGGATGATAGAGGTAGATAAATATTTCCAGCTCTCCACTTAATACGATCAGATAACCTTATATGTATATTATATAATAATTAATTTATTTAAATTCGATTTATATGCGTGTGCTTGCTACTTACCACCCAAAAGAATTACAGCTTTATTTAAATAGAAGGACTACCATGATTCAGCAGAGTACTTGAATGTTTTCTATATTTATTTTCCTGACTAGAAGGAAGAAACATGTCCCTCTAAATTGTAAATAAGTTAAGAAGATCAGTGAGAAGAGGGAATTTCTTAAAAACAAAAGTGTATTTAGGGAATTTAAGGAAGACTCTTCTGAACTTTATAAGAAATGCTTTGAATATGATATGAAATACTCAAAACTAAACAGGTTCATTAAAGATGAAAATGATGTAAGAGAAAGTAAATATGGTTAATTATCTATTATAGTTCAGAAAAGTTTGCGAGATACTACTTTAAAATTACGGATTTATCAAAAACTAGTTTATTCATGGCATTGCATCTAGTAATTATCCTCAGATTTAGTGGATGGATTTTGCCAAGATGTGTGATTTTGTAATAAATTTAATTCTGTTTATCATTTGTCAGTGGGCCGTGAAACATAATTATAAATTAAATTTCTCAATATTTTTGATATGATTGGAGGAAACCTGACTATAAGTGCAATTGATAGGCTTTTTATAGCGGTGAATGTGGAGATTGTAGACCTTGTAGAGAACTAATATTCTAATTTTATTTTATGAACTAAGACAGATCCCTTTGCAGGTACGAGTTTTTTGAGATTCTAACTAGAATGGCTTTTGTGAAGTATGTTGAGAACGGGCCACTAAAAAGCGTTAGTGAAGGTCTGGAAAGATTGATTTAAGATCATATCTAAGCTCGGGCTTTCGATAAGATTGAAGTGGAGGAGTGGAGACACAATGAACTCTGGTGTTTGGAAATTGATGATCTAATAAAGGCAAATCACTCAGAACTTTAAAAGTTTTATATTCATAAACTATAAGTATTTTAAGTTTTACAAATTCCTAGCAGGTAAAGAGAAACTAGTAGACTACGATGTGATAATTGACTAACTACACTCGACTGAGATAGGCATGTCAGTAGAGGACATTACTTTAGCTTTTGCATTTTCTAAGTAAACCTTTATTTAAGAGATGGAAGATATAGTAAAGTATAAGAAGATACCTTTCCATGAATTCTTAGAGTTCTTAGCTAGACTTGGATAGCTTAAATACCAAGATTTTGAAGTTCCCTTGGAAAGTAAGCTGCAAATGATTATGGAGATTCTATTTAAACTAGTGGGAGAGCGAGTTCAGCAGCCTCAAACTGATTTGAATGTTGACAGTGAAAGTGATTACGAAGATGATTTGATAGAGGTTGCTGAATAGCAGTTATAAGAACTAAGGGACAGGAATCAGGAGGTGTAATCAAACGATAGTGAGGGTGATTCAGAAAGCTTGAACGAATCTTCTTCAATTTCTTCTGGTAGCCAAACTAGTCAAGTTAAGTTAAAGAGTCCTTCTGCAATTCACAGTCCTCAGAGGATTCATATTATCAAAGAGGAAGAAGGAGTGCTAAGTAGTCACGACAGCTTCTTAACTTCAGATGATGAAAAATGAATTTTAATTTGAATAATAGGAATCTATAGATATTATTTCATAGTTGGTTCCATTCAGAGGTAAGTTTTTAAAATGAAAAAACATAATTTATTATCCGACCAAGTATTTTAAAATAAGCTTACTAAATTATATAAAATATAATCAAAATTATGTAATAAAAACTATATTTATCATAAAATGTGACTATAAATCCTTTCAATAGAAGTCTTGAAAAATAAGTAGAAGAATTTTTTTTTATTTCCGAGATCTTTCGACATAATATTTAAAGTTTCAATTTTATGAAAATAAATTTTAAATTTATTTAAGGTGAGACACATTTTCAATACTATAATTTGATATCAGTAAAAAGTATATTAAGAATATAAATTAGACTCTTGGTAAACGGAAAATGCAAATAAAATTAACTCTTCATGCCTTCATTTGTTTTTGCATTTGCATTGCTGCTTATAATTCGATTCTTAGATAAAATATAATTTATTAATTATAATTGACTAAATTATAATGAAGTTAAAAACTAGTTATGGTGGAGTATATTTTATTTTGAGTCTTTATTATCCAGACTGAGTTTAAAGAATGAGGACCAAGCCTACAGAAAAGAGAGAAAACTAGGCCATGGATCCTTCTCAACAGTCTACTTGGCAAATCGCGCAACAGATAGAAAACTATACGCCATGAAATTTATTACTTTTAAGAAAGTGCTTTAACATCAATTCTGTAAGGAGTAGTTTGACGAGATAGAACTTCTGAAGAGTTTGAGTCATCCCTTCATTGTGTGATACGAGGAGGCATTTAGGAACTAAAAGAATAAAGTAGTGATTATTTTGGAGTACGTGGATGGAGGCACACTCCAACAAATGATTGATGAGAAGCCATTGACAGTTGCTTAAATCACCTACTACTTCACTCAGATATGCATGGGGATGGAGTACCTACACAACAACTAGCAATAGATAATCCATAGAGACCTAAAGCCTGAAAATATCCTGATTAATAAGACCAATATTATCAAGATCAGTGATTTCGGCTTTGCGAAAAGACTAGACGCAAGCAACTAAGTACTGTAGTCTCAGAAAGGAACAATTATCATATATGTCTGTTGTATATGTTACATTGGCTTATATGGCACCTGAGTTGCAGGCAAATGATTTCACCAGCTACACTAAAAAGGTAGACATATATGCACTCGGATAAATCTTAAACGTCATGTTCACCAATAAATAATTATTTCTTATAAGTAATTTAGGGGAATAAGGTAATTCAGGTGAAAGACGTTCTGAAAAGCACAGTCAAGTTTGACTCTAAAATACCCAAATAGTTCCAAGACTTAATTAAAACCATGATGGCAGAGGACCCTCAAAAGAGACCTAAGATCTCTCAGATTCTTGAAAGTCCTTTGTTTCAAAAAGATATTCAGTCTATTCAATACAAGATAATTAGAGGTTCTCAAGATGAGATAGTCCTAGACAATATTCTTATTTATATAATATTGAAAACTAGATTGAAGCAAAATCTTACAAAACTAGGGAAATCAAAATTATAAAGTATTTTAAATTAATATTTCTAAGGATACTATGATTATTTTCGTTTAAATGAGAAAAAGTAAATATTTTTATAAATTCAGATGACGAATTCAAATGAGATGCTTTTTGTGGTTTACAAAACCAAAGACAACCAATTTTACTTGGGAGGAAGGGATTGTAAAATATATTCCTACAACGCAAACTATGAACTTGACTAGACTTATGAAGTTTCTGGGAAGATTAGAGCAGCATGTGAAGTGGGAGATTGCTTGATCTTTGCAATTGAAAACTTTGTTCTTTTCTTTGACCCTAAGAGGCGAAAACAACAGCAATCAAAACCCCATAATATGATAAGAAAGTGAAAATAAGTTGTGTATAATTAATTTCTTTATTAATACTTATAATCATGCGAGTCAAACGCGAAATTACTCAAAAATAACTACATAATCCATCCTATCT